>OVBB01000646.1:0-20286 GCA_900406415.1 Isatis lusitanica
CCAAACAACTCAAAACATCAAACTCTAAACCCTCATCTATTAGAAGAATTGCCTATTTTATTTTACTCGGTTTTGTTTTAATCAATTTTATAAAATTTTATTTTTCATGCATTCNAAGATATAATTAGGATTGAGACTTCTAGAGAAGTCTGCATCGTAAAACATAACAATGGATTACCTATTTTATCTTTCTATGTTTAGTTTTAATTACTTTTATGAAATTTTAATTTTCATGAATCATATTTGTTTTTGTCTTGANACTAATTTAAATAAAACATATAATTAGCATGCAGACTTCTAGATAAGTCTGAAAGTAGACTTCGCTTATACGTTTCAGACTTCGCAGGGATTGAACCGTAAAAAGTCATCTGTTTTTTCGTTTGGTCATTAAGTGCGAAATGGTAATTTCCTTAGCCCTGAGGTCTACTTTTGCAAACAAACTCATCTTTTAGGTTAGAGTGAAAACAAAATCATCTTTTAGGTTATTTATTGATCTACATGTTTTTAAGGGATAACCAAACTGAAAAAAGTCAAAGAAAATCAAGATAAAAACACATGTAATATTAGTTAGGGAAATAAAAATGAAATAAAATTCTATATCAAAATTTCTCAAATGTTATATTCAATACACCCCCTTAGCTAGGGATATAAAAATGAAATAAAATTCTATATCAAAAATTTTTCACATAAAAAAAAACATAAGATCCTCTAAGAAGAAAATAAAATAATCTCTTTAACAAGTATTAAGCCTAATAACTAAGAAAACAAAATATTAATAATTTGCATGATTGGTATACAAACGATCATTGACTAAAGGAAATATATGATAATAATTATATATAGAGAAAAAAAAAATACTGACTAAAGGAAATAAACTATGCAACTAATGATAACTAAAACTATTACAACAAAAAGTTAAAAATAGCAGAAAAAACCAACAAAATAAATCCAAAACTCTAACAAACACACATTCGTGTGTGCGGAGAAAAAAATTAAAGCTGAGAACCAAATTGGTAAAAATGGTATTAAAAATCCAAAAATCTATTTTTCTTTATATTTGTTTTAGTAACATTTCGTAAATGTTGAAAGATCTTCCAAGAAAACGCTAGTAGTTAAAGATTTTTATAAATAAATTATATTTAAATCAGTTATTTGTTTGGATAATTTTCATTAAAATAAAACTGCAAAGATAGTTATCCTTTCAAAACAAAATTTTAAAATGATTTGTTAGCAAAAATTAAAATTTGATTTAAATATAGTATATATGAACAATTGAGTTAGAACTTTAAATTGAAAAATTATTTCAACATTTGATAAGAAATGCGTATTTAAATTATTTTTAAAATAAATATGTATACTATCTAAACACAATAGCAAAAACAAAATATTTGATTTTATTTAGATTTTTTTAATTAATTCTCCGTGTACGGCGAGGAAATCACTTAATGAGAATCTGAAAAGTGGGATCAGAGACACACGCATGTCCCATTAATCACACTTACTTGGCTCTCCCCTATATTTAGCATTTGTTGAGTATACTTATCATACATGTTGAGTATACTTATCATACATGTTGACAATACAATTAAGTATTGCAAGGATAAGAATAAGACAAGCAAAAATTCTTGTCACTAGAACGAAAAAAATCTATCATTCTTATTGAGTCATGAAGTCTTCTACTTTGTTCATGGTGGCTTATGTTTTCATATCCCTTTTCTTCATTCATGGTCAAGGTAATATACCAACATCCTTTTATTTTTGTTGGTATATGGACTATTAGTTTGATAGAAAACGGCGTTGTGGTGGATCAATCTTTGATTTTAAATTTATCGCGTTATTTTTTCCTAATAAAATTTGAAATACAATTCAACAATTGTTTGCCGCATTCTTCTCGTTCACCGAAAGCAACCTTCGAAACGAAATCTGCTCGGAGATTATGGTGTTTGAAACATTTTTTGACAAAATTTTGCGAAGTTTTACATTATTCAGTGTTATGAAAGCGGTAAATGCTAAGTAAGCAACAAATTGCCAACAATCCATCATTTAATGCATGAAATGACTAACTTGAATCTAGATAACTTAGGCAAACCGTAGGAAATTTAGACACTTTATAAGCAATATATATATATATTTGATACATAGTATATTATGGCTGATAAATAATAAATTTAAATATCTGAAATTTTCAAAATAAGTTCGAATTTTCAACCACAAAGAATCGAAAACTATTATTATATATATCAAAAAAATAATATGATAAATAAGAATTAGGGTAAAATTCCATATGAAAATTAAAGAATGTTAAACTTAATGAGGAACAAAATTTCTGAATAGTTTATCTGAACACAATAACCTATAATAATCAATCAAATAATTATTAACTTATAATTCCATGGAAACCTATGCTATAACGCAAAATTCTGATTTATAACATAATTTAATATTTTAGTTTAAACAAGTAATTTGTTTATAATATATTCTATTTTTTTTAGTTGAACCAATATATGTTTATATACTGAATTTGTTTTTATTTTTATTATTTCCATAATTCAATTTTTATTTTTATATAAAAGCAACTACAAATTTATTAGAGTCAAAATGGAGTTCGTTTTTGATTTTTTTTTTCGATCTAGTACGTATATTTAGTTCATTTTTATTAGTCATTTTTACTATTTTATAGTTAAAATAGATCAATTCATTTTAAATCCATATTGCAATGGTCTTACTAGTTCTGCGGTTAGAGAAATACGTGTGCACAGCAAACAGTCCTTTTTTGTCAACATTGATACCAACTTGACACCTATTATTAGTCATATACTTTTCTATTACTCAAATTTAACACCTATTATGCTAAAATTTTGGTCAAAATAAGACATATAAATCCCAATTTTTTTCTCAAATTTATTTAAAACAAAGAAATTTACGAAAAATATATTTCTCTTCAAATTTGACGAGAAAAGAATAATAATATTAATTTTAAAATTTTAACAATTTTTTTGTTTTAACACCTTTTAGTTAGTAATTTAACTTCTATTATTTTATTTTTAACATATACTTTATTTATATATAGTATTCAAGAATTACACAGGAATTACAAGAAAAATTAACACAAGATTTAAAAAATAATAATAAAAAAGAAAATAAACTTAGCAATACTTTTCGAAAAAAATATTTATTTGCTCTAAAATTTGTGTTGCAAATGTTGTGTTCTTCATCTTCGGCTATATACATAACTATTACAAACATCATTTTTTCTGTATAACATTATAACATTTTGTATAATGCAAGCTGGCTTGTATTATAGGTTTGAAAGTTAGACAATTTCATGAATATTTTGTAAACATTTTTTTCCTCCAAACATTTATATGTATTTTGCTATTTGTTTCATTCTTATGGTTAGCATTTATGTTTGCAATTTATTCAATTCATTTTTTTATCTTTATTCTTTTCTATTTTTTTATATAAAATATTCAATTCTTCAAATGAAAAATTGCTCAATTTCCTTTTTAATTTTTATCATTTATTAAGTGAACACTAATCCGAACCTTTGGGTTATTTAGACCTAAAAAAATAAAAAAATCATCCCCATTGAAGTAGCTAGCCTTTTTACCTTTACTTAGTCCTCTTCTGTTTTTTAAGAGATATAACTAATACACCAATCTATATTCTATAATAATAGATTTTGGTTACGAAACTATATTCCCTTATTTATTGTGTATAGGTGCTATTTACGTGTACAAATTAGTATATAGTAAAAAATCTATAAATTAATAATATTATAACTATGGTATTTTATTAATTTATAAAATTACTAACTCATGCAAATTATTTTAAAATAACTGCACAATAAACTTGTAACCGATTTGTTTTTATTAAACTTAACTCAACTAATGATAATTGTTTTGCCAAATAAAAACCGTCAAAAAAAGAAAAATTTAAGTATTTATATTAGTCATTACTTACTATATAATGGAGAAATTATATATAAATTATTAATTTATTATATTATTGCAAACATAAATACCCTAAAATAAACCATTTTGAAGTTTTTATGACCAAAAGCGAGAAGTGAACAAAAAAATTTCATTAAATTCGAGAAAAACTAGTTTAACTTTCCTTCTCAAAACATTTATTGTTCTGAAAAAAATTAAAAAATAAAATAAGAAATAAACTATGTACTACTCATTTTGAATTTACAAATCTATAGGATTTAGATTTTGGAGTTTAGGATTTATTGTTTATTAGAGAAGGACTTGCGCGTGAGCGCGGAATTATATTAAATTTTATAGTTAAATAAATAAGTTTATGAATTTATAATTTTATAAATATAGATATCATTTACAAAAATATTAGAATACAACAATAATATTGCAAATAAACATTAACATTATACTTAAAATTTGCGGTCGAAATCATAAGTAAACTTTTTTTTATTGCTTGATTAGAAATTGAGAGAAATAAAGTAGTTTTAAACAAAGAAGAAGAGAAACAGAAAAATATGAATTACATGAATGTGGTTGAAATTTAAAAATACAAAATTAAATATTTTTATAAATATTATGTTAAATATATTCATATTTGTTAAGATATTAGTCGTAAAAAAAATATTCTTGTTGAAAATAATTTCTTCATATTTTATGTAACTGATTGGACCTAATGTAAATGTATTGCAGAGAACATTGGTCGGTATTTGTAATGTTTGTTTAATATATTTAAGTATTTTGAAACTTGTAAGTTTAAAATATGTTTATATTTTTATTTTATATAAATAAATTATAAATAAAATATAATAATTTCAGTTTTTTTTATTTTAATATTTTCAACTATGTAAAATGTTTGTGTAAATCATAATCTGAGACATGTTACTAGTTTTAATTTGAAGTAGACTATAATATTATATAATTTATATTAAATACATATTTATGTTATAATTATATAATGTACTTATTGATTAATATATCTATATATATATATATATTAACATTATAATTTGTAAGAGTTTACTGATCCGTTTATATATTTGAAAGTAATTTCATATTTCTTAAAAATAAAATAGAATAGTCAATTGTCTTATTTAATGAAACATTTTTGTCCATTTTTCTTTTTTAGTTCTTTTTGGTAATAAAAATTTTAAATAGTTTATTTTAGAGATTTGCCCTATATATTTTTTTAAAAATCTTATTTTTTATCTCATAGAATTGTGTTTTCTATTTTGAATTGTCTAACCTGACACAAATGAAATTTCTTAATTTGTTATGTATTAATATACAAAGCTTTTAGTGTATTTATTATTATATTTCTGTGTGCATCGAACATATTTCTTTGTCCATATGCTTTATCTACATATTTAAACCAAAACATTTTGAGAGAAATTTCAAAATAGTATTTTTATAATATCTTTTTCAGAAATACTATTTTATATTACCAATTTTAAATAATGCAGCTTTATATTAATTTATAAAACTCAATTTATAAAATTTAATAAAGATTTATAAAACATGTTATAAACTTTATAAAAGCTTACAATATTCCTCATAAAATTTTGAAAAGTTTATAAATATATTTCATAAAAATATATCAATTTGAAACTTATGATTTTCATTGAGAATAGTATTATTGGAAGTACATATTGAATTCAACGATAGAAAATTAACTACCTTATTTCTAATTCCACTCATACTCAGAACTGGACCTGAAATATTGGAAAGTTTACTCAAATTATAATATGAATATATAGGGTTTCATAGAATAAAAACTATATATACAAATTATGTATTTCCAAACAAAATTTATATTTTCATATAATATTACATCCCATCTAGAATATAACTTATATAAATTAATATCTTGGTAAATTAAATAAAAAATGTTCCAAAATAAATTTTTGATCTAAATATACTCTCCATATATTGGTATATATATTAATAAATTATTATAATCTGGATGTTAATAATTTATAGAAATTTACTGTATATCATGTTATAGGACATACACAATATTTTGTTACCATATTTTCTTTTTTTCTGTTTGCATATTCAATCAAGCATTTGACGTGATTTGTTTTAAAATGATAAATTCGCTATTATTTAAACATAAACTTTAAAATTATTTTTAAATCCAGTGTTATTGAACTTGTGATTTTAAAATATACTTTCAAATCCACTGATATTGAAAATATTTTAAGTAATGAATTTTAAGAAATTTTTTGAAATTTTAAAGTATTTTCGTGAAATTTTTTAGTTAAAAATATTGAAATCCAAATTCCATAGTTTTAGATAGAATTTTTTTAAAAAATTAATTAAAATTATTGCAACTTTCCTAATTCATCTAAAATCATCTTAGATCTTTTCATATACAAAATTGAATACACTATAAAACACAGTGTTCCAATGTAGATAAAATTTAAAACGAACGAATTTGTAGTGTAATTAATTTTAAACTTACTTAATTACCAGTCGCGATCTATAGTAAGATCCTTTTGTGGTTGATATAATGTAATAGACGTGGAGGCTAGCAACATGAAGGCGCACTACTGTCAGATTACTATCCCTAAACGAGGAATCGTAGATGGAAACGCAGAATGCATATCAGCCCTTAAAAAAAATAACGACAACGCTTTTCATTGCACTTTTCAAGATTATAATGGAAGTCGGCGTTGCATCTGTCAATGTCGTAACTAATATATGTGATTTACAATACTATCAAAATAAAAACATTATTATCTTTTAATTTTGTTCATATATGTGATTTACAAGATATGTGACTGTAAATTAAAGAAATATTTATCATTATAGTAAAGATAATTTAGGCAATATAAAAAATGGAACATAATAAATTATGGGCAAATCTCCAAAATAGCACACTTTTATGTTTTCATTTCAAAAATAGCACACCAAGGTGAAAATAACAAAAATAGCATTTATTAAAGAAGAAAAATACTATTATACTCTTACTTCTTATTTATTTATTCTCAATCTTGTAACTCTAAACCCTAAACCCTAAACCCTAAAATCTAAACCCTAATTAGTGATTTGTGAACTCAAATTCATTAGTGTAATACATATAAAAATAATTAAAATGTGCTATTATTGTTATTTTCACTTTAATGTGCTATTTTGGTAACATAAACATAAAAATGTGCAATTTGAAAGTATTTCTCATAAATTATATACGTCTAATCACATCTAATCATATAGATTTTAGTTACTAAAAAAAATTCTCAATTTATTTATCATTAATCCTTTTTAATTATTATATTATTTTCTCATTTTCTTCTCATCTTATTTTTGTATAAAATTAAATAAGCATATCCTTCATATAAAATTAAAATAAATATAGATAGGAAAAAAATATCACAAGAACAGAAAATATGATTTTATTGGCTAGAAATAACAAATATTACTATAACACGATTATTCCGTCATGAAACATGTTATAGTTGATATATTATGATTGTGAATTTGTGATAATCTACCATTTTTGCGTCAAATTTTAATGGTTTAATGAAGTTTCATAGTTGAATATCATAATATATCAATACTATTAAAACATGAATATTCCTATTTAATTTCAGAATGAGAGAATGAATATGCCTTGAAGTATTTTAGCGTAGCATGTTGGAACCATATGCCATTCTACCAATGAGAGAATGAATATGACTATAATGAAGAAGGTAAGATGTATATATATATATATGTTGACTAAGAACCATATGCCTTTCTACCAAAGTAACTTTGATCAACAAAATGTCATTTTTTTGCAATTAGTTTTGAGATTCCAGACAAAAAGTGGCACACGAACTCTCCGATTTAAATTACTTAGATAAAATTTGGATGTGTTTGTTTTGCTCACTTCAGATAAAGAAAAACTAACTTTCAGAACAAAGAAAAGAATTATGATGGGATATGCCACATGATGAAGGGTTACAAATTCTGGTTGTTTAGATGAGCAGAAGTGCCAGACCACTTGGAATATGTTTTTTTAGAAGAATGCAACGTAGAAAGATGTGATTAAGAGGGGTAAACAGGGACAAGACAATCAAGATGAGTGATCAGAGTTGTTATTTGATATCAAACAAGGATGTAATAGTGATATGAGCTATGTGGAAATCTCTTGGATGAGAAAGTATTCCTGGGAGATGTCTCACCTGCTTCAGACCCTCAAGATAATGGGGATCAGAATATTAGACATGAATAGTGTCGGGAGTGAAGGAGCAGATCACACTGATATATTTTCTCCTGTAGTTAGTCAAGTTTCCGTAAGGATCATGTTGTGTATTGTTGTAGAAGAGGACTTGGAGTTGGAACAGCTTCATGAAAGTTAGATTTTACAATAAACAAATCTAAGATCTCTACTACCTTGGAAATAAAAAAGAGATCTTGTTTTCATTCAACCAAAAAAAAATTGTTTTTGCAAATATGAGAGAAACGTTAGACAAGATATCTTGCCGCCAAATACAAAGAATTAATAAACCAAATAAAAAGGTTTTTGCAACACATTATATTATATTAATAATATAGGAAAATCTAAAATTGTAGTGATAATACATATATAGCCATCGAAATTTTTGTCATTCTTTCCACATGATATTTCTGTCACCCAGTTTAGTAATCTTTAATAACAAAACTTTCTCATTAGTGACTTTTTACCGCGCCTCAATGACCGAGAGTGTGACTTCATTGACAGTCCAAGATTCGTCATCTTGCTGTTCACTCGACAACGAAGCAGTCTCAAGAGGACATCTCCCGACGCAATAACCAGGCGGTTTAGGCTCAGGAATAAGTGCTGCTTCGCTTCCGAGCATCAAAATCACCGACGACATCGTTGGTCTGTCCTCTGCAAGTTCTTGAACGCACAAGAGACCAGTCTGTATGCATTTTAGGATTTCCCGTGCTCGAAACGTTGACGATGATGATGAATCCAAAATGACCGGATCTACGATCTCTAGCCCTTTTCCTTCTTTCCAATTTCTCCACGTCTGATAATAAAGATAAAAGCTTTGAATGTTTCATCAATCTCAAAAGAACACTGAATTTGATGATTTTAGCTTACGTAGCCGAGAAGATTACTCTCGTCCATCGAGGTGTATAACCCTCTGTTCCTCTTTCCACTGATCATCTCAAGAAGTAAGACTCCGAAGCTGAAAACATCTGATTTTACCGAGAATATCCCGCCCATCGCGTATTCTGGTGACATGTAACCGCTTCGTAACAGAAAAATTAAACTCAAAATTAGGGTTAGAAAGGCAAAGCATTTGTGATTTCAGAGGTAATGATGTTTTAATTGCTTACTAGGTTCCAACTATCCTCCTTGTGATAGCTTCCTCATCGTTTCTTGCAAAGATCCTTGCCATCCCAAAATCTGAGATTTTTGGGGTCATATCTTTATCAAGAAGGACGTTGCTCGCTTTCAGATCTCTGTGGATGATCCGACACCGTGAATCTTGGTGGAGATATAAAATTCCTCTAGCAATGCCATTGGCAATGTCGAATCTCTTCCGCCAATCCAGCTTAGAGCTTTGGGTTTTGTCTACGACCAACCAAATCGAATTAACTTATTTCTAGTTACGTTCAATTGTATAAAGCTTCTAAAAGATAAGACACTAACCGAAAAGATAACGATCGAGGCTTGAATTTTCCAAGTACTCATATATCAACATCATCTCTTTCGCGTCAATGCAACAACCAAGAATCCGAACGAGATTTATGTGCTGAAGCCTCGCGATTAGCTTAACCTCATTCTTGAATTCATTGGTCCCTTGATGTGAAATCTCTGACAATCTTTTCACTGCAATCTCTTGACCATCAACTAACCTTCCCTGAAACCACATATTTCACAAGATATATGATACCTAGGCCAACGATAATATTTTCTTATTTTTCATAGTGATTTATATTTCTAACCTTATAAACGGATCCGAAACCACCTTGTCCAAGTTTATTATAATCTGCGAAATTTTCTGTGGCCACCACAAGAGCTTCGAACTCCATTAATGGAAGTTCCAAATCCTCTGTTATATTTTCTTCAGACAAGTTAGACAAGTGTCTACTACTTGATATTACCACCCCGTTCATTAGCAAATCTTGGTTTCTCTGTTGATACACTGTTTTCATTCAAACGAAAAACAATCAAGAAATACCAAATTTACGCACATAGAAAATGAAGGTCAATAATCTACCAATAGGAGCTGCTCTTGCTTTTGCTCGTTTCTGCTTTCTTTTCCAGAAGCAGAAGATGATGAAACTTAGAAGAAGCATAACGCTAATTATAATAAGACTCAAATCTCTGATTTTTTTATTTATGTTTTTCTCCTCCCCTGAAACAAAGCAAAGATTCGTATCAAAATTGTATATTTTCTTCTTCAGATCACGTTCCTTGTACAGGGGTGAGGGCCCCCGCCGTCTGTTATCTTGGCTCAGTGAGTCATTGCTGAAGTTTTTTCCTATTATTCATTTTTGTATCTTTTTCTGGTTTGGTAAGTTTTTGGTTTTTTATAAAAGGTTTGGTAAGTAGCATAATAACTAAAAAACAAAATACAAAAGCAGATTTTAATTGGTTTGGTTCATTTCTAATTTCACAAATCATGCAGTTTTTGCAAGACTTTCAAATATGTATTTAACAAAATATTAATTACCAAAGACCATTGCGGACAAAGAAAGAGGTTTTGTAGTCGAAGCAAAAGCAATACTTTTAATTTGTCCCACTTCGCCCTGAACCTCGAGAAAAATATCAAAAAAGTATATCCAACAAAGAAAACGAACTTTGATCCGGCTGTAGATGAATGGTGCAAACTTGGCAGTTAGTGGTAAATTTAGAATGCTTTGTTTTTGCGAATAATTTTTTTAACATAGGATTTTGAATTCTGTATTTATAAAAAACTGGGCAGAATATGTTGACGGAACTGGCGAGCTGTATATATATATAATATATATATATATATATATATATTATTAATATATAAGCAGTTAGTGGTATATGGAGTATGCTTTTTTTTTGTTAACAAGTATGCTTTGTTTTATCAAGTACAAGTTTTAGACAAAGATATTTATTCTGTATTTATAACTAAAAGAACTATTATCTAATGGTGGAAAGGTTACTAAAATTACAAATATTTGAAATTATGGAATCAATCTGATCCATCCAAAAATTAAGATTCTGGGTCTATACAATAAACTACTTCTTTTATATTTTAATTGCTTGTTTTAAAAAAAAAGCTTTATGTTTGTATTTTTCCAAATTTTATATTACGAATATCACTTTTCAAATTTTTAATCAAGATCAGAATTTTTTTTATCTAAATCCGGATAGTTGCATAGGATTAGTATAGATCATTTTTAAAAGAAAAAATGTCTAGTTTAGGGGATAGAGCCAACCGAGATCTGAGGCAGCCAATCTGACGTAAAGATCCTGACCGTTGTGGGCGTAATTCCGGATGTCCCTGAGCTTTCCGGTCCAAATCACACAACCAAAGCCGCCATTTCGTATATCCGTATTCGCAAACGCCGTACAGTTGCAGTCGCTAATGCACCTCTCCTTGCATTCTTTCACACCAATTGTTCGGTCCACAATGGCTTCTGTAGTATCCGGCACCTTCATCTTCTTTAGCTGCGAAAACCCATCTCCGTTGCAGCTCAGCCGCGTCCTCCTCACACACCCTGCCGACCCATCATTAGAATACCAATCATGGGGGTTCCGGGGAACGAACCCTTTGATACAATTGCACATTGGTGACGTGTTCGTATCGCAGTAACTGTAAGGACCGCATTTCTCATACATATCACACTGGTTTGTTGATGAAAACCAAAATTTTTCCCATCCCGGTGCTGTTGGAACCCACGTGGATAGCTCCAATAATCCTGAAAAACTCATTGTTAATCTTGAGTATGAGTTGTTGTTGGTGATTTGGAAAGTGAAAGCGGCCTCCTCTCTGTTATCCTTGAAATTGTAAACAATGTCATTGTTGTTCCATCGTTGCATATCTGGAATGCCACTAAACTGGATTCCATCCCACGGACCGCTCCGGAAGACTTGCGCGTTTGACTTCCAAAGAAAAAATTGCGGTAACCCTCGAGTTTCGAGTTTGTACGAATACTCCCCACTTGACGGATCATATGGGCTTCTCCATGATCTAAGGAATCTGTTGTTTCTTGTTTTGAGATCCCAACCCAATTTCATTTGGGGGAGTAAAGTATCTGTCGGAAAATCAAAACTCTGCCACAGAAAGCCATCTGGGTTTTTGACTTTCGATTCTTTGAGTACAAAATTTCCGTTATCCTGAAGCTCTGCTACCACCGGAGAACTCGCGACTCTTTCACTGAGATTCCATGACCAGATAGGAGTATTAACTTGATCGAGGAGGAGGAGATTATTGTCCGAGATTTTGAGGGTTCCCGTGGAATTGGACAAAGGATTGTCTCTGTTGGCAACCCATACGTAGGATCTCTCAGGGATTGTTTTGTACCAAATCCCAAGATACCAACGATCATTATTCGGAGAATTTGACCCGGTTTTGAAGAAACCAAGCTCGAAGACATCATTAGCAGACACAATGGTCCGGTTATTTGAAAGTGTCAGAGTGTTTGTGGACGAAAATTTACTGACATAGGTTGAAAACACACGACTGAATAGGATTAATAACGCTAAAACAAACAGGAAGGTGTAAAAGGGGTGGTATCTTGCTAAGCCTCTCATCTCTCGTCACCACTTTCACTTGTGCTTCTCTTACTTCCTTTTCTTTTTTCTTCGTTTATTTAAATAGATTTTTCGACATGCTGGTTGAAATAACCGATTGAATGGGATTTTGCATATTTTTTCTAACCTAAAATGACAAGTTTATAGAAAAATAAAAAATAATAAAAAATAAATAAATCCAAACTAAATTATTTCTAGCAGACAAGACAAATGTTATGTCCACATTCAATGACTTTTTGTCACTCCCCAAACTCCCCCCTTAATTATCTGAACCTTTTGTCAATTGGTGATACTATTGCCTATAAATCTAAATAAGCGTGAAATTTATTTCTCGCTTGGGCAACGAGGGATTTTCCCTAGATAGAACAGATATACGGGACAAGTATGATCAGTGTGGATTGGACGTTACTAGCGGAACGACTGTAGTTACTACTTACTAGTTAGTGTAGATTTGGCGGTCCACGTGGAATAATTGTGGTTATCCTTTTTTCGTTGAATTAAAATCCTATAACTTAACAGGAAGGTACTATAGACAAATTCCAACATCATAAAGATATGTGCGTGCGGCTAGGCTTAGCTTGAAGCTTCTATGAATCAATAAAGAGCTTGATGCCTTCTACGCGCGAAGTTGTTGCCTAATGGAACTAGGTGAACAGGTGGAAGCAGATTACAGGCACGTTAGAGTCAAGGGAAACAACAGGTTAGGAAATTAATAAATCAACTTTTGTTTTAGGATGAACAAAGAACTTCGCCAAGAAACCGGCGAAAATTGTTCTGATAAATGTACTTTCCACCAAACCCTACATAAGAAGATTGGCCTTATATAGACCCACAGGGCTCGTTGGGATAATCTCAATGAAAGATAACAAAGGACAACATAAGTCGCATATTAAAACCGAAAAAATGCTTACCATCCATCTATTTTTAAAACTGAAGACAACAAACTTTCGGAAGTTTAAAAAGCCAAACTGAAAAGAGAAAAACGAAGAATGGTGTTCAATAAAACGAAACGGTGGGTTATAAAAAAAACAGATATTTTGAAAAGGATAGGAAAAAAAGAAGAAGTGCTCCAATTAACTAGATTAGTACATAATTTTAAAATCAATATATTTGGTTCTTCATCAAAGAATATCTCTAGATCTAAGTTGAAAATTGGTCAATGTTATAAAAGAACAAAATGTGGTGTTTGAAATGGTTTTTTCAGATATTAAAAACACACTTGCTACTACTCTATTTGTGTCATAATAAAAGATGTTATGGCTGAATATACACCAATTAAGAAAATTTGCTAAGTTTTTATGCCATACATATATAATTAACGCTTTAGGTGCACTGACATTCTTATGACTTGAGACAATTTAATTAAGCTTATCTTAGCATAAGATCACTTTAAGAAGAATGACGATGAAGGATGCACCCTTTGTCACTATCTACACACAACATGTTATCTCATAACTTTTACCGTGATCTATTTGGGGAAAATTATCAAACAACTTTTTTAATTATCCACATTTGGCCAAAAAGGTATCAAACTTTTTCATCAAGCGAAAAACATTCAACTTTTATTGATTAAATCATTTTACTCCTATATTTTCATTGACCAAACCATTTTAATCTAAGAATTAATCAAAACTTATTATTGAAATTTTTTTAGACTAATTAAAAACAGCTTACTTAGCACAATTTGAAGTTTTTTTTGTTGTTCGAAAAATGTTAATTCTTTCTTTTAACTAAAACTTTTATAATAGATAAAAGTTTGATTATTATGAATGGTTTTACTTATTTTATTTAATTACTTTCTTATATCAATATAAATGAAAAATAATATAAGTTTTCTTTGATAAATATATAGAATAAATAATAAAATAGGTCTTTAGATAAATTTAATAGTTTGACTAAAATACTTATCTAAAAAAAAAAATTATCTCAATTGATGAAAAAATTCGAATGTTTTTTAGTCAATTGTGGATATTTGAAAATTTGTTTGACAGTTTTTTCGATATATATTAGGTAAGAGAAAGGATATAAAAATTTTGGACAAAATAAGAAAGGTTACAAATTTTATTAGGTAAGTAAAGAGACCATAGCAAAAAAGATTATCTCCATGTTCGATGGTGATATATATAGGTTATATTCTGTACGACAGTTTTTGCTTTATATAAAACATTATTAAAAATAATTTACAAATTAACTCAATAGTTAGGCAATAAAATAATATATAAAGTTATGATATAAACTCCGTAGAATAATTTTATAAGAAATTAAAATATAAATTTATGATAAAATAAAATATTAAAGTTAGGCAATTGGATAGTTTTACTTCAGATAAAGGGATTCGTACGCATGTCGCCGCTGAATACACATTTATCATTTTCAAAATAATGCTCCATAAAATATGATAGAATAGACCGTCTCATGTACTATATTCTGTTTAAAAATAAAAAGAATAAGTCTTCCTTCACAGTTGATTCTTCTACTACTTATTGGCTGGTGACTCACACATTACCGAGCCTCGATGACCGAGACAGTGATTTGGTTTACTGTCCAACATTCATCGTCGCGCTGTTTACTCGATGATGAATCAGTGTCAAGTGGACTTCGCCCGATGCAATAACCAGGAGGTTTAGGGTGTGGAATAGTCGTTGTTTCGCTTCCGAGCATCAAAACCACAGATGACATCATTGGTCTATCCTCTGCATGTTCTTGAACACACAGGAGACCTACTTGTATGCATCTTAAGATTTCATGTGGCCGAAATGTTGACGATGAAGAATCTACGATGATCGGATCTACGATTTCTAACCCTTTTCCATGTTTCCAATTCCTCCACACCTGTGCATAAAGATTGAAACTTTTTCTTTAGTGTTATCATCAGATTATGAGTGCGAATCAAGATCAAATTAAATAGTTTTAAGCTTACACAACCGAGAAGATTAAGGTCATGGTTAGAGTTGTAGAATCCTTTGTTCCTCTTGCCACTTATAATCTCAAGAAGCAAGACTCCAAAACTGAAAACATCAGATTTCGTAGAAAAGATTCCATCCATTGTATATTCGGGAGACATGTAGCCGCTGCATAACAAAGATTAAATATAGATACAAGACAAAATCTCTTTGTTATTTAGAGAATGCATGGTTGCTTACTAAGTTCCGACCACCTTCCTCGTATAAGCTTCAGTCTCGTCCCGTCCAAAGATTCTAGCCATCCCAAAATCCGAGATTTTTGGGGTCATATCTCTATCAAGCAAGATATTGCTCGCTTTTAAATCTCGGTGAATAATCCTAAACCGTGAATCTTGGTGAAGATATAGAAGTCTTCTAGCAATACCATTCATAATATCAAATCTCTTTTGCCAATTTAGCTTACAGCTTCGCGTTTTGTCTACAAAAATCGATCATTACCAAAAATATGTCAATTTTTCTTGAAAGATATTCAGTTTTTAGAAACAGGGCTGTAAGAAATTGAGGAACTAACCAAAGAGATGAGAATCGAGGCTTAGGTTCTCCAAGTACTCATAGATCAACATCTTCTCGCCCTCATCAACGCAACATCCAAGAAGACGAACAAGGTTTATGTGCTGAAGCCTTGCAATCAGTCTCACCTCGTTCTTGAACTCATCTGTCCCTTGTACTGACATTTTCGATAGTCTTTTTATCGCTATTTCTTGCCCGTCAAGTAACCTCCCCTATTACCACACATTTGATTACACAATGAAACCTTGTCCAATAACGGATTCTAGACCAATTTTTCATTCATTTTTACCTTGTAAACTATGCCGAAACCACCTTGACCGAGCTTGTTGGCCTTAGAGAAATTGTCAGTGGCAATGGCAACAGCTTCAAACTCCAATAATGGCAATTCGAGATCCTCTGTTTTGTTTTCTCTAGATATATGTCTCTTACTGGATATTACCACGTCGTTCATTAGCAAATCTTGGCTTCTTACTCGATCAACTGTTTCACTCACGCAAAGAAGCAATCAGATCTATGTTTATCAAAAACAAAAACAAAAGCATACAGAAATAAAGGAATTGCAAGTTATTGATTTACCAAATGGTGTTTCAACTGCTATTGATCGCCTCTGCTTCTTTTTCCAAAAGCGGAAGATGATGAAACTTAAAAGAAGCAAAACGCTTACTCCAATACACGAACCTATGATTTTTGCACTTGTGCTTCCCTTGTCCTCTGAAGTAGTGAAAGAGATACTATTGTTAATATCCTACTAGGCGGCTGACGTGGCTTGATGAGTCATAGACAACCAAGTAAATTAACATTGAGGACCTCGACCGTAGGAAATTAATTTTGCAATTAAAAAACCTTTGTTATTCTCTCTTCTAGGTAGTTACAAAAATAAAATAAAAAAATCCTCGTAAGTAAGTTTGGTCATACTTTTGGACTTCTAGTTTATTATATAACAAATAATGGCCAACCTAAAAGCAGTTTCTTTTTGGTATTAAGATCTTAGACCACAACTCATATTGAGAAATATAAGTTTTTCTGAATAATGTAGCAAGTTTTAAGATGATTATAGTCCAACGGACTCAGATTTCGTATTAATAAAAAATATTAATAGTGATTGAAAATGTCGGAACATATATTATAGTATGAAATATTTATATGGAATCAAAGTTTACATAAATGATATATGTAACGGACCAAAGACGTCAACATCAAGTTTGAAAAGAGGGAAAAAGAGAACTAAAGAACGTTTGGCTTAATTCAAAAGTCTGTTAAACAATAACAATATAACTTTGACTTGCAATATTCAACGCCAGTATCACGTTTTACCGAACAAAACAAGAAAAACGCATCATTCACAAGCCAAGTTTACTATCCCCTTCTATCCGTTATAAAAAACGTTTTCTTTCTTTGGGACGTCAAAAATATATAGTAAAAATTACAATTTTTTAAAAAGGATTACAATAGTATTTTTTAACTTTATATTCCTAGTTTTTCATTTTAGCAGATGGGGTGATTAGAAAATGATAAATTATTCTACTCTATCAACCGTTACTATGATATCGACTGTAAGAAATGAAAACCAGAAGATATTCATCTTCTCGATGTATTATTTCCTTTCAAATTTTATATTCAACTTCTAATTAGATGAAGGAGAAGGAACTAACCGAGATCAGAAGCAGCCAATCTAACGTAAAGATCCTGACCTCCCTCAACATAATTTCGAATATCCGAAATTTCTCCGGTCCATATCACACAACCCGACCCGCCTCCTCGGATATCCATATTCGCAAACGCAGTACAATTACAATCCTTCTTGCACTTCTCTTCACATTGTCTAATCCCAATGCCTGTGTCCACACTCGTCGCCGAAGTATCCGGCAATTTCATTTTCTTCAACCGCACAAACCCATCTCCACCGTCACAACTCAGCTCCGTCTTCCTCACGCAACCATCAGACCCATCTCTCAAACCCCACACCTGTGGATTCCTCGGCTTAAACCCTTTGATACAATTACAAACCGGTGACGTGTTCGAGTCGCAATAACCGTAGGCCCCACACTCTTTGTAGTCGTCGCATTGGTCTTTCGGTGCGTACCAAAACTGGTTCCAGTTCTGCACTGTCTCAATCCAATTGAATCTTTGTAATGATCCCGTGGAGCTCAAGCTTAATCTCGAGTAGATATCGTTCTCGGTGACTCTGAACGAGTAAGTCACTTCTTCATTACTCATCGTAAAATTGAAAACCATGTAATCGAACGTTTGCATTTCCGGTACACCACTTAACCGGATTCCATTCCATGGACCGCTCCGGTACAGTCGTGACTCTCTGTTCCACAAGAAAACCTCCGGAAACCCTCTGGTCTCGAGTTTGAACGAGAAATCTCCGCTCGATGGATCATCTGGACTTCTCCAGGATCTCAAGAATCTGTTGTATCCGGTTTTGAGATCCCAACCGAGTTTCATCTCCGGAAGTAAAGTATCCGTCGGAAAATCGAAACTCTGCCACAAAAATCCATCTGGATTGTTGTTGTTAGAGTCTCTGAGCACGAAATTACCGTTATCAAGAAGCTCAGCGACCACTGGAGATCTCACGTCTCCTCTGGTCACATTCGTCGACCAAACAGTTGTATCGGATTCATCGACTAATACGAGGTTATTGTCGGAGATTTTGAGAGTTCCGATGGAAGTAGAGAGAGGATGGTCTCTGTTTGCGACCCATACGTAGGTTCTCTTAGAGATTGCCTTGTACCAAATCCCGAGATACCAGCGAGAAGTTGAAGCGGGTTTGAAGAAACCAAGCTCGAAGACGTTACCAGGAGATGAAATGGTCTTGTTGCTTGAGATTGTCAGAGATTCTGTAGCCGACAAAGTGTTGGCAGAGAAAGTGAACGCAGGGAACAGAATTAAGACGGAGAAGGCGGAGAAGAATATGTAAGAATGGTGGAAGTTTGGTACACCTCTCATGTCTCTACACCACTTTCTTGTGTTTTTGAGATTTTTTTTTTTTTTTCTACTCTCTTTCTTTGAGAAAATTTGATGTATATTTGAGACTTCTTGTCTTTGGAGGTATCGGTCGGAGATGTTTTGTGTTAAATGCATGAACTTTTCTTTTCTTGATTTTATTGTCAATAGTATTTCCTCTCCACCTTTTTTATTTTCTTAGTCTTGTAGTAATCTAGTTCGCATTTGAAGTTTGAACATATCTGTATGTACTTATGTACAGTCGAATTCAGAGTTGACCCCTACGTGATAAACAAGTTGTTTTTATTTTTCTTTTCTCTTTTGTCAGGCTTCTTTTCTACACGTCGTTTTTCTTTATAAATTCACAATTTTTGTAATTTTCTTTACAAAAGGAAAGTTATAAAAAAAGAGAATCAGTGACGTCAAGAAAAAAATTGTATAAAAATAGTGTTTTTTGTAACCAATAAGTCTTTTTTGTATTTTTGTTTCCTTCCCAATGAATAACTTCGATTCACCAAACAAACCCAACGCATTCCCCGAGTCCCGAGAGACAAAATAGAAGGGTGCCGTTTCACGTTAACTTTGACTACTCTTCTCTCGAACTCTACTTTATTCCTTCCAACTAATTATTACCAAGAACAGCATTGTTCTATACCTTTTGCTAGATGATTTATAAAATCGTTGGGTCTGAGCTTTGAGGAGAGGAAACTTATGATAGGACGGTTTTAGGTTGATTTTATCTAATTCTACATAGAAGACTCAACTTTCTATCATTTATAAATGCTCACTAACCAAATAAACTTTTATAGAATGTCCAAAGACTAATTGTCAAAGTCAGGCGTTACAAAGTCTTGGCTTCGAACAACCTCATGATTCTTTATTGGGACCCATTCTTTATTCCACTACAGTCTATATTCTCATTTATTCCAATCACAATGTTAATCAAAGACAGAAGAACCCTACTATGTTAATAAACATTAGTCACATGGTTATGTCCGCGCTACTACGACATTAAACGATATGCTCACACTTTGGTTTTTCTTTTGGAAAAAAATTCGAAGACACCATAGTATAACCCATCCATACATTTCACTTTTTCAACATATATTCCACCATCAATAATATTCCATTATCCTAACCAATCAAAATAACTATACGTTTTCACAATAATTAT
>OVBB01000649.1:1018-20232 GCA_900406415.1 Isatis lusitanica
GGTGATTCCTAATTAATTGTGATTAGCCAAAAGGTGACGTCAGATAAGAAATTTTTTTACACTGTTTTCATTTGCATTTATCTTAAAATCCCCATATATATCAAAATAACTATTAGTCAAAAAGTTAAACATTAAAGAATCATTTACCTAAAATGGATGTCAAATTTATAAAATGAAAGGAATAATGTTTTCTTTCCTTTTATTGTTGTCCATATCTATATTTTCAAAACTATCCAAATTTATTGTCTCTTGCATCATCATTTTAATTTATATTCCTTTAATTGTTTTTGACGTCAACAACAACTAAAAATTACTTTAAATAACATTGTACTTAAATTGTAACTTTTGGCTAAATTTATAATAAATAGTCAATTATAATATTGTTTTTATAAAAATGTTTTTGTTAAATAAAAATATTTGTAATTATAATAATGGGCACTATTGAAAATTTTACTATACAAAAGCAATGCTGAAAGAGTTAATAAGTCCAATATATTTTAGAGGATAACAAAATAACCAGTGTCCTTTTACAAGTATTTTTTTTTTTAATTCAAATGTAAGTATAGACAGAAAATTTTTAAGTGTCCAATATCATTTTTTTCAATGTTTAACTTCGTAAACCGCTTACAACAAAACAAAAAACTTCTTATGATATTTAAATAAAGTTAATCTAGTTATAGTCAAATATTGTCAAGATATTTTGACAGATTTCCGAAACTGAAATATTTGAAACTTTCCAAACTAATATGGTTAAATATTAATGATTTGTTGGAAGAAGATCTGGGTCAAGTTTTAGACATCTATTAATATATAAGCTCTAAGGGTGTCCACATAGGATTTTAATTTTAAAATAATCAATAGTATCATTTCACAACAACATTTAGATTGAAGAGTTTTTCTAAATTTTATAATTGTATTTTTTATAAAAAAATTCATAAGATAAGGAAATTATCTATCAATTTATATTAAACAAAAATTAAATTAAATAATAGATTAAGAAACTTTCAAATTTGAAATATAAGTTAAGGCTATCTATAAATTTTTATTGAATAAAATAATTATGTCATTTGTATAATTAGCTCTATATAATTTACAGTAAAAACAAAATTTTTTTTTAATAAAAACTACATATATAAATATCAAAAACAAATATAAAAAAGGATTTTAATGTCCACCTAGGATTTATAATTTATAACAACCAATAGTATGATAAACCGGATTCTTTATTTGCCAAATTTTTTAAGGGTCGCTATTATCGTAACACGGATCCTTTGGATCCTATTAGATCGTACTGCCCATCTTATGGATGGAGGAGTATTGTATCTGCTAGATCTATAGTTAGCAAATGACTAATCAAAATGGTAGAATCTGGATCATCTATCTCAGTATGGCATGACCCATGGTTACCTGCCCCTCGTCCGAGACCAGCAACCTGCAAATTTACTATTTACCCTAATATGATGGTCAATGATTTGATTGATTCATCGACGCGGTCGTGGAATCTGCCGCTCATTGATGCGGTGATTTCCCCTGAGGATGCAGATATTATCCGACAGATTCCGATCAGTCAGTTTTTGAAACCTGATTCAGTTGGGTGGCACTTTACTAAAACGAGAACATACACGGTAAAATCTGGTTATTCCATTGAGAGATTATTTCCAGACACAGGAGTCCCTTCGGTTTATTACGAGCCTAATATACAGCCACTGTTGACTCAGGCTTGGAGAACAAAATGCCCCCCTAAACTCAGACATTTCTGATGGCAAGTACTTTCGGGATGTATTTCGGTTAATCAGAATTTACGGTCAAGAGGGATTTTATGTGACACGCAATGCACAAGGTGTGGTGCAGAGGAGGAATCAATTAATCATGTTTTATTTGAATGCCCCCCAGCGGTTCAGACGTGGGCCCTTTCTATGGTACCGACTAACCAGATCATGTTCCCGGAGGATTCTTTATTTGCTAATATGGATTTTCTGTTTTCAAGACTCCCACAGGATATAACAGATTCCTATTTTCCTTGGATTCTTTGGTACCTTTAGAAGAGTAGGAATGATTTTGTTTTCAGCAATAAGGATCACAATCCACAAGATGTTTTGGAGATAGCAACAACGGAGGGACGTCTCTGGCAAGGAGCACACGTAAGTGGGGATGGCACACTAACAAGACCCACTGACTTGATTATTGTTGATAGGCTGGTAGAGTCAGAGTTGACTGAAGCATGGGTTTGTTATGTTGATGGTGCCTGGAAAATGTCGGATATCTATTCTGGACAAGGATGGTATTGTAACAAACATGGTCAACGTGACCAAATGCTGGGAATGCGTAATATACGTCCTAGTCTTTCTCCATTACATGCAGAATTTGAAGCTTTGATTTGGGCAATGGAATGTATGACCAATCTACAATGTACACCACTTGTTTTTGCGACTGATTGCTCAGACCTGGTTAAGATAGTATCCACCCTTGTGGAATGGCCGGCTTTCTCAACTCATTTGGAAGAACTCAATATCTGGAAAGAACGGCTGCAAGATTTTCATATCAAACTTATTCATCGGAGGAAAAATGGAAAAGCAGATCATTTGGCGAGAAGTGTCGAGAAGTGTGCGGAGTCATCTTTCTGAATTGGTTTACATTGATTCAGTTGCTCCACGGTGGCTTGATCCTTTTATTTTTATTTAGTTTGTTTTAGTTATTTGTTGTTGACAAAAAAAAAAAACAACCAATAGTATTATTCCACACCAATATTCAAGTTCAAAAAAATTACAGATTTTATAATTGTATTACTAGATTTTGACCCACACTTCAGAAGCGCGGGAATATCTCTTTGGTAAAAAAATTATTTAATAGAATGAATTTCTATATTTTTAGTTTGCTTATTTTTCTGATATTTATTTATTTTAAATAATATATTAATATATTTGAAATTTTAGATGTGTTAACAGTTTTTTCTAATATAGATATATCATATAATTTACTATATTTAATGAACAATATTTTTTAATTTGTTTTTGTAACTCGCTACAGTGGTTTAAATATTTTGCATGTTTGATAATTGACTCTGCAATAAACATCATTTCATAAAAAACATTAATCTCAACTCGTCCATCATATTATCAAATAACATAAATCGTGAGTACTTTATAATATTTAAAATTTATTAAAATAAAAGTACTATCTAATTCTAAATTTAAAATACTTTGTGTACTTTTATTTACATTTACCACTTTATTTAATAACTTAACTATACTTATGAAATATATATATATAGATATATACTATATGATTTTCATTTTTAGTGTTATAGATCAAAAATTTAGTTTTAATATTGTCAAAATTAATAATAATTTTTTCCATTTTGAAGAAAATAAAAGATTTGAAAAAATATTTTTTAGTTTATGTTATAATCTTAACCCTTTCAATTGCAACACATATTAGTCACAACCCGTTGACTTTATAATCGAATAATATAAATATAGAATCATTTTTAATATTTACGTTCTTATTGAATTGAAAATATTAATCTAGTTTCTAATAGTATTAACTTTTATTAAAGTAAGATATATATAATAATTTTTTCATTTTTTCGTTTTTATAGATCAAAAATTAATTTAATAATTAATTTAGGTATTTTTACAATTAGTAATTTTCTTAATGTTAACAGTTGACGTTAAATGCTATTGAAAGTGTCCACATAAAATTTAAAACTACCAATAGTATCATTCGACATCAACTTTTAACATTAAGAAATTTGCTAAATTAATTTAATAGAAAATTATATAATAAAATAAAATTATCTAGAAATTTATATTAAAATCAACTTAATATTTGATTAGGAAACATTATAATTTTAAAAATTAGTTATCGTTTCTTTCAATTAATATTGGATTAAATGTAACAATGAAGTCAAAGTATTTAGTTATTCTTTAGTTTTATTATTTAATTATAATCTATAATAATCTTTGATATACCAAAATATTAGTAGGTTTTTAAAATTTTATATAAAAAGTTATACGACAAGCATGACGATTAATATAATGAATTGAATTGAGTAAGTTAATTGTATTTTCAGGGTTAGACTTTAGAGCATCTCCAACCCATACTCTATATCTACATTACATTAACCAAATTTAATACAAAAGAAAATAACAAAAATACATAAACACGTAATTTTATATCATGTATTATTTAGTTTCTGAGTTTATTAGTATTATTCATATGTAGTTTTATATTTTAATGTCATATTTTATTAAATGATAGTTTTTATAATATGTTTTTATATTTGTCTTAAATTTTTATGCTTTAAAATTATTATGATAATAATTAAATGACTATAATACAAATTGTAAAAAAGAAATGAAGTACAATATAGAATATTGCATTGGAGAAAAACACTTCCATACTTCAAATATAAAGTACCCCATACTCTAAAAATGAAGTATGGGTTGGAGATGCTCTAAAAAAAAATTGAAGTTACGATATTTATTAAGAGATTTGACTGATTTCTAAAGAAAATAAAAATAATGTTAATTAATTTATACATGAAGAGAAAATATGATGTGATATAAAAGAATTTTATGGATTATTTCTTAGAAAGTTTTCATTTAGTTTAAGCATTATATGATCTACTAATAATCATTAGTAACTTTTCAAAGTCAAACTAAAATTTATATACATATAATTAATAAATAAAAATTATAAACTTAAAATATAATGTTGTTAAATATACTAAAAAGATAAATTTTAAATTTTAATTAAATTATAAATAATTTAATTTACATATTATCAATGAATAAAAAATTTATATAATTTTTATTTAACATATTTGTCACCTAAGCTATTATAATTTTTTTTAATTAAATTGCTTATTCATTGATAATATGTAAATTTAGTAATTATATGTACATATATATATTGTTACTATTATAAACATAAAAATAATATTCCAACAAATACTATTGATATTACATAAAAGTATTTATTATTGATTATATACTTTTACAAAATTATATTAAAAGTTCCCTACGAGTAGCGTGGGTAAAAAACCTAGTATATTGAAAAGATGCTACTTTTGATCGGTCAAGTTGTGTTGATAGGATGTCTAACATTATTTATGTAAGAAAACAAAGGGAATAGAAAATAAATAAAAAATATTTTTCTTTATCAAATTTCATTCACATTACATTCCGATTGAATTGACTAAGTTTCTCTTATTCAAGTTTTTTTCTTTTTATCACTGAAACACAAAAATTGGACACTGAATCGGGGATGGGCACAACACCCGTACACACAAACGAAAAAAAAAAAAAAACTAAAGACAGCCAAAGACGACTGATAACACTTGAAAGGCCCAAAGTACAAGCTGGGCGGAGAAAGAGATAGAAGATAACTGGATTCAAGTAGTACTCCAACAAAATATCTTCGTAAAGTTAAGCAACATCTGATACATCCTCCTCCAAAACCTGTTGGAGCCATTGTGGACCATTTCTGGCGATGTAAGATTGACACCTGTTTCTGCTAGTGGCACTTACCGCAATCATTGACGCAACTCAATTTGCCAAAATAGAACAGTGATTAAGAGACCAAGACTGGATGAGGACTAAACAACAATTTATGCACTGGATAATCTCCGCTAACACCCCAGTCGAAGGTGGATCAATAAGAGCTTCCCGGGCATGTAGAAGCGAAGATTCGAAAACCACATTCTTCTCGCAGATATTCTTCACAGATTCCACTGCCCACAGTACCGAAATGAGCTCAGCTTCGGTTATCGAATTAACATTAGCAAAGGTGCGACCATTGTGAAATCTAACAGCACCATTCACATCCCGTACAATCCAAGCAGCTCCCGACACACCATCTGCCTGTACCCACGAAGAACCAAAGTTGCATTTCACAGTATTGCGCATCGGTTTACACCATTTGTTACTAGACGCCAAAGTCGTATCTTTGATCTCAATTTTCTGCTGAGATAGAGGATTGATAGACATCCATATATCAGCTTCTTCAACAGCTTTTCCAACAATCGCTAAAAGTTCCAAATGGATTTGTTCAAAGGCTAAAACATTTCTTGCTTTCCAGAACTGCCAAAGGATCCAGGGAAATGACAGCAGTAATTTTTCTATGATGGTCACGTTTCTACTCAAGCCGAAGAGATAACTCATATTCAGAAACATCAAGCTCTGAGAAAAACCTACAGGGGGTAATGGTAGAGACGATAAACTCCAGACCTCTCAAGCCATAGAACAACTGAAAAGAACATGGCATATGGTTCCATTAGAGGCACCACATATTCCACACCTCGGGTCCTAATTTAAGCCACGCGAGTTCAAACGATCCTTGACTACCAAGGCTCCGGATAAAGACTTCCACAAAAAATGATTAAGCTTCGATTGAGATATATCTTTCCATAAATTTTTCCACAGTCTTTTCAAAGGGTGACAGGATTTGCATCCGAGGATCAACATCAGCTTGTACGGATTCCAAAAACGTGTATCCACTTATAGTGTTGTAGATGCCGTTCTTCGAGAAACACCATTCCAGAGAATCTGCAACATTGACTGAAGCTTTTAAGGTCAGAATTCTTTCCACATCGTCCGTTGTGAACAACTGTCTAAGAGTCGTAGGATTCAATTGAGATGTATTGGAGAGAAACAAATCTGAAACCGAGAGAGTGAGATCCACGATCGCCTGGGGGAGTTACTTAGGGGTTATGGGAGACTCGTCCATAATCCTTTTTTCAAGTCATACTTTCGTATCATTTCTGTTACCGATTTTCTTTAAAAGGCCTCTTTGCAACACTTCTCTACCGTGTAATATAGTCTTCCAGCCAAAAGAAGGCCTTCTCCCCACTCTGCTTTCCATGAATACACCATCTTTAGAATACTGGTGCCGGAGAATTTGTGCCAGAAGAGCCTCTGGCCTGGACCAAATCCTCCATGCTTGTTTACCTAGCAATGCTTGATTAAATCTACTAATTTCATGGAAGCCTAAACCTCCATTTTCCTTGCATTCACACAGTTTTTTCCAAGTTATCCAAGAGATTTTTTTCTTGTTAACGCCACTACTCCACGAAAATTGAGTCAAAACACTAGTGATTTTTTTGCAAAGACTCTTTGGGAGCTTAAAGCAGGACATTGCATACACTGGCATAGCAAGACCCATAGATTTCACCAAAATTTGTTTACCGCCATTAGAAAGGGCTTTTCCATACCAACCATTTGCACGGCCCTGAACCTTTTCCTGGACAAAGTTTAGCAGCTTTTTCTTTGATCCACTACAACATTCTGTAATCCAAGATAACTTCCATACCCACCTTCTTTATCAATACCCAGAACTTCCTTAATCCGGTTCTTTGCCGTTTCCTGCACATTCGAGCAAAAAATGATAGATGATTTGCTTTTATTTATTAACTGTCCAGAGGCCTCACTGTAGACTGTTAAGCATCTTCTGATTTCCCGGGCTTCATTCTCAGAGGATTTACAGATAAGGAGACTATCATCGGCAAAATGTTGATGATGCAGTAAAGGACCGGAATTCGCGAGGCGAATACCATGAGGTGATCCTTCCTTCACTGATTTGTATATAATTCGTACCAGAGCTTCAGCAGCAAGGATGAAAATAAATGGTGAGAGAGGATCCCCTTGTCTAGTACCTCTTTCAGGCTTAATGAGACCATGAGTCTGACCATTAAAAAGAATTGAGAATGTAGCAGAGGAGACACATGACATGATCCAGCGAACCCAAGTTCTGTTAAAACCCAGTCTTTCCAAGAGAGTCTCTAAAAATGACAACTCAACCCTGTCATAGACCTCGTGACATATCAGTTTTAGTGGCCATGAAATGCTTAGCAACTTTATCTATTATGCGAAGACCACAAACCATTTCATGCACTATCAGTATATTGTCTGGGGGAGAAAGCTTTTTAAACGTGCAAAGAGAATCTTGGATATAATCTTGTACTGAACCGAACACAAACTAATTGGTCGCATGTCTGTCATCTTGAAAAAATTTGGTATTTTCAGTAGCAGGGTAATGTGTATGTGATTCCACCCAGCTGGAAGAACAAAGGTTTCAAAGAAAGATTCAACTTCCATAGTTAATGCAGTGTCAATGATGCTCCAATATTTATGATAAAAAATACCAGTTAATCCATCCTCACCAGGGGCATTGCTCCCCTTGATGCTAAAAGCGGCTTGTTTAGTTTACTCCTTTGAAAAAGGTGCCGCTAGAGCTTCATTTATTTTCTCAGTAACTAGACTCCAAATCAAATGGATTAGGTCATGAATAAGTCACATGAATATTCTGTCGCAATATTGCCATTTGCTTCTTCCAAAATATGTTCCTGACCCAATTCATCGAGGAGCATAACGACCTTATTCTGGACTCATCTCCCTTTAACACAGTTGTGAAAGTAAGTTGTATTGAGACTCCTTCCTTAAGCCATTGTTCTCTGCATTTTTGGCACCAAAAGACCTCCTCCTCTTTATACGCTGAAGACAATTCCAGTTTAAGATTTCTCATCGTTGCATGATCAGTGAAGACTTTCGAGATCTCCTTATCAAGTGCTAGTTGAAGGCCGCTTATTTTGGATTTTGAATTGGTGTCTGATCCTTTCTTCCATTTTGCAATCTCCTTGCGACATTTTGAAATTCGCTCCAGTAATGTTATGCTCTCATGATTTGCTGTTGTCCAGCCTCTTTTGATGATCTTTTCAAAACCTTCCTTCAACACAAATCTCTTGTCAAAGAAAAATCTTCCTCAGTAAGGTTCCTCGTTTTCACGAGAGAATGAGAGTTGAATGGGCATGTAATATAAGGCCCACATAGAGAGGTACTCAATTTACGATCTAGGGAAGAGTTGAAACCACTCGTCATTCCCAAAACTTCTGTCCAGTCTGCATTGCACCTGATTTCTCTAGCCAGCCCAGGAGAAACTATTGCCACAGCTTCGAAGTTCCTGTAATTTGCAGTTCTCGACCATGTTGTGGAAGTCCCAAAAAGATGTTTCAGGTCTTGCACCTTCACCTACTTTTTCCGCATTGGATAACGGCTCATTAAAATCACCCACCAGAACCCCCAATGCATTTCTTGACATACTAATACATAACAAGCTATCGCAGACCAAAAATCGACACTCCCTCATAGGATCACCGTAGACGCACGTCAAGAAAAAAACTAGAGAACCCATCTGAACTTTCAAGTCAATTAGCCGATTGTTTTTTGAGATCAAGACCACTTGAAAGAAAAAATTTCATATTACTGATAAGCCACCACTAAGACCTCTTGGCTCAAGAGTAATACAATTATCATAACCCAAACTACTCTTTAAATTATCAATAAAACCAAATTTTTGTTTAGTCTCCATCAAAAACAAAAAAAAAAAAAATCTAGGAAGAAAATGCGATGCATCTCCCGGAGGCATTGAACTGTCTCGGAGCTTTCAGCTCCTTGACATTTCCAGCTCAGAATGCTCATTGGGATGACAGCGACTTCTAACCAGAAGCCCCCGAAGAGTCTTGAGTAGTTTTTATTATCTTGAGACCATCGTTGTTCATCATGTCTGTGGATTTGCGTTTCCCTGAACGGTTCGCTGAAATTCCTTCTTGACAATCACCATCGAGCACCGAGGAAGGAGGAAGTGCAGCTTGAGATCTTTTTTTCCAAGCTGGTGGTCTTTTACGGTCTTTATTCCTAGGTTTAAAATTGTCGGAAGCATGGGAGGACCCCACAGTAAAACCCATCTCATTTTTAAATAATGGTGTAAAAAAGTGACTGTTTTATTTATTCTGCAGCAGATCTATTTCTCTTGGCTAGCATAGAAATCGTTGCAGAACCTTAGTCCTTATACCTATTTTGTACAAAGAAACAAATGCTTGGACATCGGGAGCTTCTTTTGCTTATTGGTCTTATTTTTTTCTTTGACCTTCAACAAAAAACAGTCAATGTGACAACGAACTCACGACAACTGCATACAACTGATCAAATGCAACACAACGAACTAAAAACAGAGTTTTTCATTGAACTAAATTCATCAAACTCCAGCAGCCAAAACAATACTGCAAAAAAAAAAACAAAAACTATTCAAAGGGATTGTCATCAAGAAGTTCAATGTCTTCGTCCTTCAGACTTGGTATCTCAACCCTAAATTTAGGAGGTGGGACCTCTTCGAAAATATCACAAGCCAAATGTAGATGAAATGCAGGCATGTTTGCATCACAAAGGCCTTCAAAATTTTCTCCCAGCGCTATACGCTCTATATACTTAATTGCATATACGCAACAATCACCGACGTCGAGATTTTGAGGAAGATTTTTCACACGATTTACCCCAAACATAGCAAGCTTATTCTTCCGAACTGTTGTTGGAACTTCGAGATTAAGTAAATATGGGATTATCTTTGCAAATGGCTGACACGATTGTATTAACTTATTAGTTCTTGTATGAGACGGGATGCTATCAAAGACGTCAATACGCTCCTCCTTTAGGTTTATGTCCAAAGCTGCCCAATGGTCGCTTTTGATATGGTGAGTGATGTACAAGTGGTCACGTCTATGTACCATTTTCGGCTCGTCTGAGCAGAGTCATCATAGTTACCATTGAAAGTGTCGATGTAGCCAGTGAGAAACTTGAATTTCTTCGGACCCAACTCGAATTGTTTGAAATCAGCTACCCAAGATTTCACAAATGTGGGATCAATAAATGCCACTCGTTTACTGTAGGGCGATACTTCTAACATACTCTTCAAAGTGAACATCTTCATTATGTCTGCCATGTGCTGCAGAGTTAAACATATATCACAATCAGTATAACAATCATAACAATCAGTTTAACAATCATAAAAAAAAAAAAAAACAGAGTCATCACAGAAATAAACAATTAATCATAACTCCACAACACATTACCCCATCATGTAACCATCCGAAGCTTGGATTTTTCTTATGCCATGACTTTTTTGGAGTCATAAGTCTTACAAACTTCATGCCTCTGTTCCTGCCAATCGGTGTTGACCTGCAAGTGATAAATATTGAAAGCAGTTAGACCAGATCAAAATGTAATGTGTAAGTTAAAATTAGAATCGTTCTCACACATGTTCCTTGATGAAATCCATTAACTTTCGCAGAGACGAATCTTTCACCAGACTCAAAGGATCAATTACATCTTCAGGGACTTGCGATTTAGCTCGTTGCACTCTTCTTCTGTCCTCGACACCAACCATCGCACCATTGTCTTGTAATACGTTTATCATACTATCAAAGAAATTGTGGAGAGCCTTTTCCTGAGGATTCTCATCTCTATTCGAAGGCAGAAGCTGTCAAATCTTTACGTTTTGGTGCCACTCGCAACTTCGACGTAACCTCATTGTTTGTGGTAACCTTCGATTTTTTCTTAACAGCACATGCAATGGGAAATTTTTCTTCTGATGTTTGGACTTTGTAAGCCTACCATGACTGCATTTTAAAACAAACTGTGTCACAAATTACAAAAATTCAGAGTTAAGGCTTACACAACAACAAATTTCTAAATCATACAAGACATACAAAATACAAATTTTACGAGTAAGACAATGCAAAACAACCTAAAGCCGATCTAGAACACAAAAATCAGCAGAAAAAAACTTTAAGAATTAAGTCTGGCACTTCTACATACCGGAGTCTTGCTGATGCTTTCAGCTTTCTTGTTATCCTTAGCCATGACATTTGGATACTCTTTACAGAAAACCGTCCACATGCTTGCTAATATTTGCGATCATACTCTCCATTTTCTCAAGTCTTTTGACACAAGTTTCTGCTTAAACTGATTGATCTCCTGCAACTTTTTCTCGCAAAGATTCCTCAAAACTCAGAAATGTTTTTCCAATATCGCCTCTACTGAAGTAAGCAATCTCTTGCCGAACTCATTTGGCATCTTTGCTAACTCTTCCTTCACCACTTCTGCTATAGCTGGATCCTTCTCTTTCTCTGGAGCCTACAATTTCAAGTTCATTCAGGATTTAGCGCTTGAGCATTTGTTACCAGATTTCCATATTGATCAAATATCTAATAGATTGGAAGATTGAAACATTTTTCACCACTTTGAGAAGTTAATTAGCAAAATAAAATAGAAAAACTATCAGGATTAAATCATATAGTCGGATTTCACCATATATATAGACGTCCATAATTAAGAATTTCTTTATACCAACAATGATTAACTAATCTACATGGAAAATGCTAATATAATTCAAGAGAAAGAATCTTATTCTTGTTATCATGCTTCAAAAATCTATTTATGCTGAAACAAGTGTTGAAGTGTTCGATCCAAGTGCATATATCTAACTCAAAGAAAGGCAAAAGCGAGAAGTTCGTGTTGGAACTCACAATTGGAACTTTTTCAGGTCATGTTGGAACTTTGTCACTTGTGAAAGTGATCCTTTCTTCTACTCCTTCTAGTCCCTTCTTATTTTTCTTACAAGAGGAATTCTGTGCACGTGATTTCCTTTTCCCAAGTTTCTTAACTTCAACCTCGCTGTAAGAACTGCGACAATATCGATCATGTACAAGATCTTGAATCAGATTGTCGACTTTGGTGTCTTCTACATCATCATACCATTGTGGATATAGCTTTGTTGGAGATTGTACAAACATTTTACGCACACGCACCTACAAAAAAGAAACAAAATGAAAAGAACATTTACAAAACCAGGCATAGCAAACAAAATTTACAACACACAAAATTGTAAATGTGACTAATTAAACACACACCTTGCCATGTGTTTTCATCTCCTTCTCTAGAATCTCCAGCAATTTGAACCGTTTACGTAAACCTTTCCACCGTAGCAATGGTTCCAAATCCAACTCATCTCTAGCTATTTCAAAATTTTCTCCAAGCACTTTAACATACTCGTACGCCCAAACTTGTAAAACTTGAAAAAATCTTTTGACGACGTATGAGCCAATCTCAAATATAACAACCTCAAATCTGTTTATTAGAATATCAAACGCCACTCTACCCCAAGGATATCTTTCAAATGCATCAAAATCAAGTATTCTTTTCGCTGTCTCCAGTGGAATTCTTGACCTTTTTGAAATCCCGTAAATCCCAATTGACAGCACGCATAGCATACCGAACATTTTCTTCTTATTATCAGTCTAAGTACTGCACTGTGTTAAGACATCTTACAGCTCGACCCAACAAGGGCCACACACGTGTCAACACCCATTTCCTTCCAAAAGTCGTTGTGATAGAGATCCAACCTATCTTCTGCATCAAATGGAGAGCAATTGAGGCCTGTGATAGTAGAAAACTCGTGCATGGAAAATCTTATTGGTTCATCATCAATCAGTGACCATATCTCATGGGGCTTGGTTGTATGCAACTGATTGGTTTGCAGATGGTGAACCGTAACGGTGGAGAACACAAACTGCTTAGAGGCCAGCTTCAAAATGACTCCAACAGAAGATTGTTCGAGAGATTCCCAGATTTTGTCACCCAAAGATTCTTTAACGAATCCTAAATTTTTCAAGTAGCAGGTATGGTTTATGCTATAATTCAGAAACGGAGCTTTTCCAAGCTCATATAGCCAGCGAGGAGGATAGTCAGGCTTCTCGCCCGAGGAAGCCATGGCTGTAAAATAAGGAAAGAGAAAACTGGGAACTTTTACATAAACTAATTCATTGTCAATCATTTTATTTATCCTAACCTCTCTATCAATCACACATACGTACACATAAACAACACTGATGTATCCAAAATAGTATCCATAATTATTATTATTTGAGACTTGACTTCTGCAGATATTCTAAACGCTTGTGGCTGCCTCAGCTCTCCTCATTACACAAGAACGGTTTTTACAAAGTTTAAGATACAAATTAAGAAAGCATAAATGGGCAAAAGAACGGGGAAGAAACAAACAAGGAACTAAGAGTATCATTATAGGTACAAGTAATTTGTAGAAGTTCTAACAAATTTTATATTAATATTTTATTTATTTAAATAGCTTGTTCAATCAGAAGATGACACATGTATTAAAGTTTCTTAATAAGGTTAAGAATGGTTCTTGTTATTCTTAAATAAGAACCAATTATTTGTTGTGAATTGTATAATTCATGTCTCTTATTGATAAGACCAATGTTCTTTATATATAGGTTTATACAAGGACCAAATATGGAAATATACCATAAACCTATTCCATGTCTAATTAGGAAAATATCTAAATAAACCTTTTGATCAAAAAAAAAAATCTAATTAAACCTAAGGACCAGTTATGCAATAACCTCTACATTGGGTCGGTTTATATTGAGTCCATAAACCAAACGGTTCGTAACACTCCCCCTTGGACGAAATGACCGAGCCCGATGCAAACCAAGGATCTTTGTAATACGCTTGGGGATGCTGCCTCATTAAAACCTCACTAAAGAAAAACCCAGTGGGACAAAACCTTAGTGAGGAAAGAGTACAGCACGTATTACTCCCCCTGATTTAGACATCCGTAAAAGTCCTTTAATTGACGCGTGTCAATCTGGTACATCAGCTTCTTAAGCGTGGAGGTTGGAAGCGACTTTGTGAAAAGGTCGGCCGAGTTTTCACTTGAACGGACTTGGAGCACTTGAACTTCTCCGGCCTTCTGTAGGTCGTGAGTGAAAAAGAACTTGGGCAAAATGTGCTTCGTCCGGTCTCCCTTGATGTATCCGTCTTTCAATTGGGGTATGCATACGGCATTGTCCTCATAGATGACGGTTGGCTGGTCCTCCTTATCGGTCATTCCGCAGTCTCGCCTTATGTGCTGAGTCATTGATCTTAACCAAACCCATTCACGGCTGGCTTCGTGGATCGCCAAAATCTCCAAATGATTTGATGAAGTGGCCGTGATGGTTTGCTTCGTGGATCGCCATAAGATAGATGTTCCTCCGTGAGTGAACACGTAACCTGTCTGAGATCGTCCATTGTGCGGACCCGATAGATAACCTGCATCAGCAAAACCAACTAAACCTTCACTGTTAAGGTTAGTATAAAATAAACCCATATCTTTCGTTCATTGTAGGTAACGAAGTATGTGTTTAATTCCGTTCCAATACTTTTGGGTCGGACAAAAACTAAATCTTGATAGGAGGTTCACGGCAAAGCATATGTCTGGTCTAGTGTGACTAGCCAAATACAATAACGCTCCTATGACACTGAGATATGACACTTCGGGACCAAGGACTTCTTCATTTTCCTTCTTNACTTGAGTACCGTTTTTGTATATGCCATTTGATGCACAAGGATTCCATTATTAATGTACTCAAGCTGTATTCCCAAACAGAACTTAGTCTTTCCTAAGTCTTTCATCTCAAATTCTTTCTTGAGGTATTCAACCATTTGGGATATTTCCTCGGAGGTTCCTAGGATGTTCAGGTCATCAACATATACCGCGATGATTACGAATACCTTAGCAAGGACAAAACCTTATGGGATCGTTCTTATAGCCCTCTTTTACTAAGTACTCGCTTAGTCTATTATACCACATGCGACCTGACTGTTTTAATCCATAGAGCGATTTATTCAGCTTAATACAATGCTGCTCTCGAGAACTTCGTTTATCTTTCAGCTCTATGCCCTCTGGGACTTTCATATAAATCTTGTTATCCAGTGGACCATATAAGTATGCAGTTACAACATCCATTAACCGCAGATCTAAATTTTCTCTTATGGTCAGACTTATCAGAAATCTAAAAATCGTTGCATCCACCACAGGGGAGTATGTCTCCTCATAATCGAATCCGTGCCTTTATGAGAATCCTTGTGCCACAAGCCGTCCTTTGTGTCTAACGATTTCTCCTTGTTTGTTTATCTTCCTCACAAAGACCAATTTATGTCCAACTGGTATAACGTCACGAGGTGTCCGAATTATGAGACCAAAAGCTCTCTCTTCTTTAAAGAGTTTAACTCCACGTTTATAGCATCTTTCCATTTATGCCAATCTAATCGGCGAGTGCACTCTAAAATGGACGTGGGTTCTAGATCCTCATTCATTACATCAAGTGCCAAATATTTCATTGATGTCGACATCTTTTCTGTTCCATTGGATTCCAAACGAGACTTAATTGATCGCGATCTCTTTATTATCAGGAACTTCAGGCCCATGAAGCTTGGCGTCCCAAGCAAATTTTTTCCGGCACCTTAGGTTCATTTATGTCTGGAGCATCCACTATCTCCTCGGTCTGAATTTCAGCACATTTCTTTAATTTTCGAGGAGTCTTATATTTGGAACTAATTGGTCTTCCACGTTTCAATCGTGGTTTAGACTCTATAGCCACTTGCAGTCCATCTTGGACGTCAATTCATATTGGTGCATTCACGGCTGGTATATACGATTTAGTTATCCTCTTTGGGTCTGCAAAGAAATCTGGCAATTGTATAGCTAGTTTTTGCAAATGTATTATCTTTTGGATCTCTAAATCACTTTCACGAGTCCAAGGATCTTGCCATTTTAAGGATGTTTGATTCCATGCAATTTCTTTTACCAGCTGGTTTCCATCACCTAATGTTCCTAATGTTGGATAAACGGATTCGTCAAAATGACAATCCGCGTACCTGGCCTTGAATAAATCAAGGGTGGTTGGCTCAAGGTACTTTATGATTGTGGGAGAATCATATCCAATATATATCCCCATCCTCCTTTGAGGTCCCATCTTAGTCCTCTGTGGTGGTGCAATCGGCACATAAATTGAGCAACTGAATATCTTAAGATGGGAAATGTCTGGTTTTTGTCCCGTTAATAATTGGGATGGGGAGTATCTATGGTCACTTGATGGCCTGATGCGAATTAGTTCGACAGCGTGTAAAACCGCATGTCCCCAAGCTTATACAGGAAGCTTTGACCTCATGAGTAATGGTCTAGCAATCAACTATATGCGTTTTATAAATGACTCGGCCAAACCGTTTTGTGTATGTACATGTGCCACAGAGTATTCAACACTTACCCCCATGGACATATAGTAGTCATTAGACGTTTGGGAAGTGAATTCACCAGCATTATCCATTCGTATGGTCTTTAAAGGAAAGTCTGGAAAGTGAGCTCATAGGCGTATTATCTGAGCAAGAAGTCTTGCAAATGCCATATTCCGTGATGACAATAAGCATACATGTGACCATCTTGTAGATGCATCAATGAAGACCATAAAATATCGGAATGTCCCACAAGGTGGGTGTACTGGTCCGCATATGTCTCCTTGAATTCTTTCCAGGAAATTTATTGTTTCCTTAGTCACTTTTACTGGTGATGGCTTTACAATGAGTTTCCCTTGTGAACATGAGGCACAAGTAAGATTTTTCGGGATAACTCTCCTTTCTTTCAAGGCGTGCCCATAAGTATTGGCTATTAATTTTCGCATCATATTCGACATGGGATGTCTCAGCCGGACGTGCCATAGGTTGAACCTATCCGTAAACTCTTTGTTTACAGTGGCATTGGCCTCAATCATATTGACCTTAGTGCAATATAAGCAGGTAGCTATAGCAGGTATAGTCTCTAGGACTTTCTTTTTGGCCTTGGGCGATTTTAATGATATAAAGAAATTCTCTGTTTCCTCCGCCCATTGTTTCCATATGAAAACCATTCAGACGAATGTCTTTAAAACTCAATAAGTTTCGATTTGAGCTTGGTGAAAACAATGCATCAGGGATTTCTAGATGCGTGCCTTTAGGCATTAAAATGTTGGTCTGGCCGTAGCCTTCTATTAGGCCGGCCGGTTCTGCTATAGTACTTATGTTTGCCTTTTTCAATCAATTAATTAATCCTAACATGTAATTTCTAGGTGATGAATTTCAAACAAGCAACTTTCCAATTTGCCTAGCATGCGATTTCTATGTCTTGAGTTTCAAACAAGTAATTTTCCAATTTCAATAAGGAAATTTCCAATTTCAATAAGGCAATTTTCCAATTTCAAATAAGGCAATTTTCCTATTTCAAATAAGGAAATTTTCCAATTGCAAATAAGCAAGTTTCCAAATTCAGTTAAGGCAAAAATTCCAAATTCGCTTAAGGCAATTTTCCTAATTTGATTAAGGCAATTTTCCAAATTCAATCGTAGCATGCTTTCGATTTTAGCAATTTCCTTTATAAAAGATTAATCCTAAAACAAATAATTAAAGGATAAACAATAAAAGGATAATCATGCGCAAAGAAAAGGATATTCTCAAACTTTCCTTTTTACTAAAAGGAAGGGATCAGATTTACCTATTTGGAATAGGATTAGGGTTTAACCAAATTGATTTTCATTTTCTTCTCTTTGGGTTTCGATTTTATGAGTTTTTTTTTTTTTTTGCAACAACCAATCTATCATCCCTAACTCAAGAATCAATCAACCGAAAAACAAGAGATGATATTCAAGTATACGATTTCAAGGGATGGATTCAAATTCGGTTTTAAAAATGTTTATGCAATCCGATTTTTTATCAATTAATCAACAAATTTTGGTTTGATCACCTTTTGAGATTGAACTGGTATGAACCGGGAGTTAAAGACCTCGGAAACAAATCGGAAACCTCAAGCGTTGGCCGGGAATCTCCTTTGTTGAAGACGGCGGCGGCCGGCGGCCTAATTAATTGAACGAATGCTAGCATTTAACATCATAGCCTAAAACCATGATTATCACCAACTGAAACCAACGATTACCAAACCAAACGATATTGTATTGGGAGATCGTAGATCGAACGGTCAAGATTAATAGAAGAATATGGAAGATCCAAGAAGGATCTAGAAGATATGAAGATATGTTAATATCTTAGATTTGGAAGATTAGCATTTATCTCTAATATATTATTTCTATATTATTTAGGAAGTTTAGAGTTTATAGTTCCCTATATAAACTATTGTAATGTGTAACATTATTCTTATGAGAGTCCAATAATATTTCTTCCAAAACACATTTGTGTTCTTGCTCTTATCGATTTATCATAGTAGCAGAGCTTCCCTTTGGCCTGTGCTAATTTTCTAAAAAAAAAAAAAAAAAAAAAAAAAANATAATAATTCTTCCCAAACACCTTTGTGTCTTTGCTCTCATCGATTTATCATGGTATCAGAGCCTCCCTTTGGTCTGTGCTAATTTGCTAAAAAAAAAGAAAAAAAAAAAAGATGAAGATGGATTGACGTGCCGTTGATACGTCCAGCGAAGAAGATGATCACCATGCACGTGATTATGTTTTTCTTAATCCAATATTAGTGGCTTTACTTAATTGATTCCGCCAATGATT
>OVBB01000650.1:0-20227 GCA_900406415.1 Isatis lusitanica
ATCCAGATAAACAGAAGATTCTTCCAAAAGAACGAAAAAGTCGCAGACTCCGAATGAACACCAAGACTTAGCATCTTGTAATCCATCTGGAATCGTCCGCCCAAAGATCAACTCGGAGAAGCTCCTGTAACTCACTCAAGTTCTTCTGAAAGAACGATAAAGTCGCGGACTCCGAATAAACACCGGGACTTTGCATCTCGCCACCCATCCGGAATTGTCGCCCAAAGTTCAACTTGGACAAGCTCCTGCAACCCATTCAATTTTTTCAAACAAACTCGTCTGTTGCTGGCCACAACAAGACATCATCATCTCAACCATGGTTCTTTCAACATCCCGCAGCGGATAAATGTAGCGGGCTATACAAATGTCTAGACTAATATCAGAAGGGTGTAACCCGATCGAGAATAGCTGGGAGTGTCAAGACGATATATTCTATTTAGTTTATGTTCAGGAGCACTTTGCATAAGGGAATAGTGCGAAGTATAAACCGCAAAATAAGCTCGTCAAACCCAGTAAACACCGTAAAAGGAAAGCTGGTCGTAATACATCTCGCAAACGCAATACCAAACATGCTATAGTATTAGAACTTAAACGCGTTTCGTCAAAAGGGGAATTGAGAAGTCGGATGCACCAACTCCCATGAGACATCAAGAACAAGCGCCAAACACCAGACTTAAAGAGTATCCCGACGATACAATGGTCCAAAAGATCGAAGTGCCGGGCAAAGCACCCCCATCGCGACATTTAAGACTCAAGTCAATCAAAATTCAGAAACAATCAAAAGATAAAGGATAAGTTTTAAAGAAAAACAGAGTTCAACGAGTCCAAAGGATTCCATGATCCCGGAAGAAAAAAACTGTTCACGAAACACTGTTCACGCACAACATGTTCATGAAACACTGTTCATGTGTGTACTGTTCGAAACACCACCACACACGTACTGTTCAAGAAACATTGTTACACGTGTACTGTTCACGGAACACTGTCATCCATGTACTGTTCACGGAACACTGTCATCCATGTACTGTTCACGAATACACTGTTCACAGATTAGTGTTCATGGATCACTATTCATGAAGGTTTGAGCTCAAGTTAAGTCCAAAATAATCAAATTTAATAAACTACCTGAGTTACCAGTGTCCCATATCGGAAGTAGCTCTCATCAGTATCTCAAGTCTACCAGTGTATATATGATATATTGTACTATGTTAAAGCCATCTCATTCTCATTACTTAGCATTTTTGTATTGTAAGACATTCAGCTTTTACGAAAATTCTTGTACTTTGGAAAGAAGATCACTAATAAAATAAAATTTCGATTTTGGTCCTTGAGTTCTTAGAAAATAGAATTTTCGAGGCCCCACTTATTATATGTATTGATTGTGTGTGTTTTGACTCTCACATTATTTATACTAAGTAGTCTAAGGTATCGAAAAGTAATCTAAGCAATTCAGGACGTTGGAAAATCCCCTTCCAGCCGCCGAATTTGACCTAATGCAGCGCGGCCCGTGAGCTGCTTCCTGTCCAATGCGGCATGTTTGTCTGATTCAGCCCAGCTTGTCTTTCAACCTTCAATTTGATCCTTCATTCGGTTTAGTCGCGACTTAATGTCTTGATTTTGGTTTTACACGTAGAATTCCCACAGTTTTCTTATATGTGGAACATCAAGAAGTTATCCGTAAAACATCGTGCTGTTTTACGGAAACGGAATGATGTTTCGGGGAACCTGTTAAGACAAAAGACATAGTTTTTATTTTGGAATTTTCGTACGTAACATATTTTCCAATTGGAGATTCCACACTCCTTCTCGGAAAATAAGCAGTGGAGTTCTAATGATCAGAGGAAAGTGAGTCGGCAACTTATGAAGTCCGCTCAGAAATGTTGATCAACTGTTTCGGAAGATGAGATCTAGCTAACACAAGATCAACATTCCAGCTCGGCTAAAATCTTGGCCAGAAAAATACGTAGAGATTCGATTCGTAAGACTCATAGAAACTTAGTTCGGAAAGTACTTGCTTAATGCTACCGAGCAGAGTTCAGTGAATCCAGCTCGACACATTTTTTCTTGATGCTGCCGAGCTGAATGAATCCAGCTCGACATGTTGTTACTCAAATGCTGTTGAGCTGAATGAACTCAGCTCGGCACATTTTGCTTGAATGTTGCCGAGCTAAATGAACTTAGCTTTGCACATATTTGTTCAGAAAACAAGTTATTTTACGTATAAGCTTGGTTCAATCAGTTTCCGTTTACTTTAGCTCGGCAATGCACAATCCAGCTCGGCATTGCCTAACTGAGCTCAGGTGGGCACATATAGAGAAGTTCCAGGTCAGCACATTCTCCATATAAGTTCAGCTCGGCCGTACAGAGAAGATCCAGGTCTGCATGTTCTCCGTATAAGTTCAGCCAGGGCATTTAAAACTTTTCTTGTTCTCGTGTCGCGAACTTATGATTTATACGAATACAAGAATTGACTCGGGATTCTGTATCTTCTGATTCTTAGACCCTCTTTGATGTTTAAGCGTTTTTAGTTGTTAACCTTGAGAGTGTGGGTTTTGACCCCAACCTTTGAACCATTAGGCTAGGCTTTGGATGATCTTCAGATAGGCTTCCATCATATCATCCCTTGTCTTGTATTCTCCTCTTAATTGGTTTGCGAGCAGCTGGGAAATCACAATATGCTTGGAGATTATGGATTTTATGGCTGAGGGAGAGTCTTAATCCTGCTATTAGAGTGATTGTTCTATGAGTTCTTTGTTTCGTGATGTTAATCGCATTCTGACTCCTGAACCTTGCTTTGGCGATGATCAGTCTTCGTGAAGTGTCAAAATCGAGTTTGGAGTTAGCTCTCCGACACCCGCGGTTGGAGTTCGACTATGAAGTCTGCAAAAACATGGGATTTGGCATATGTCCTAGTTTGGTATTCGATATCGTACTCTCTTACCTCCACCACCTATTTCGCTTTGGCATTGAAGGTGCCGAGCTGAATGCCGCGAATTCAGCTCGGCACGTCTTGGTCTCGTGGGGCCAGGCAGAAAGTCATGAGTTCAGCTCCGCATGCTCTGCCAGATGCTGCCGAGCTGAATGCCATGATTCCTGCTTGGCACAGTGTTGGACATTTCAGCTAGGCACGTTTTTGCTTACGAAAAAGTTGTTTTCTCGTATAAGTTGATTCAGACAGTCTACGTACATTTTCAGCTCGACAATGCACGATCCAGCTTGACATTGCCTAGCTGAGTTCAGGTCGGCACATAGGCGAAGAGAGTCCAGGTTGGCACCTTCCGAAAGACTCTAGGTCGGCATCCTCGGGGACACTCCAGGTCGACACCTTCCGTAACATTCCAGGTCGGCACCTTCGGGGAGACTCCAAGTCGGCACCTCTTTTATCTTAGCTATTTTCTGCAAAAATCAGCTTGGCCACTTTCCGCAAAGTTCAACTTTCCCGCACTAGCTTTTCTCGCGAACTTATGGTTATACAAATACGGGAGTTGACTTGGAACTCCGTATTTTCCTATTCGTGGATTCTCTTCGATGTTTAGACATTTCTAGCCGTTAATCTCGAGAGTGCGGGTTTTGACCCCAACAGTTAGCCCCCCAACTCGTAAGTCTCGGTCTAGATGACAACAAGGTTAAAGTTATGTGAATATGAGGTTAGGGGCTCGAATGTCGACAAGTTGATAACTCGACTTTCGTTTTGGGAACTCTATAATCTTTATCGGGACGAAGACTGTTTCGAAAAAAGTTTTTCCAAGTAAGTCGAGATAAAGACTCATTCGGAAAGTGTTTTTTCGAGTGAGTCAAGATGAAGACTGCTTCGGAAAGTGTTTTTTCGAGTGAGTCGAGAAGAAGACTGCTTCGAAAGTGTTTTTCCAAGTGAGTCGAGATGAAGACTGCTTCAGAAAGATTTTTTCCGAGTGAGTCGGAAATTTAAGCATGCTTCAGAAAATGTTTTTCCAATTGAGTCGAAATGAAGACTGCTTCGGAAAGTGTGTTTCCGAATGAGTCGAGAAGAATACTGTTTCGGAAAGTGTTTTTCCGAGTGAGTCGAAATGAAGACTGCTTTGGGAAGTGCTTTTCCGAGTGAGTCGAGATGCAGTTTCCTTAAGTCTTGGCCTTCTTTTCATTTTTTTTTATTCCTTCCGAGCTCAATGTTTGGCTAGGCAAAACTTTCTGTGCCGAGCTGGACATGCAGCTCAGCGAAGAGTTTTGTGCCCAGCTGAGCACATTGAGCTCGGCGTGTGATGTGGTACCGAGCTGAATGTGCAGCTCGGAGAGGAGTCTTGTGCCTAGCTGAAATTGCAGCTCAGCAAGTAGTGTGGTGCCAAGCTGAACGTGCAGCTCGGCAATGAGTCTCGTGCCGAGCTGAATGTTCTGCTTGGCAAGTGATGTTGTGCCGAGCCGAACGTGCAGCACGGCAAGGAGTCTTGTTTCCGCATTTGAAGGAAATACGTAAACTCGTTATCCGTTCGAAGATTGAATTTACGTAAGCAAGATTGGTCGGGAAGCTTTTGTGAAGGGACTGATGGGATGTGAGTCCGTCGGGCTCTGTTTTTCTTCTTATTAAAGAAGACTCACCCCTCCACTCATTTTCACAAGTTTTTCAACCACTTAAGGTAGCTCTCCCTTCTCTCTTCTTTCTCTCTCTAGAAATCTTGTTTTTGTTCCTTTGAGAAAATTGAGAAGAAATGTCTGCGGAACCCCCAAACTGGTTTCGGGTGAAGCCTTGAAATGATTTTCGTTCGAAACGAGTAATCTCAGTTTCCGCGATGCCCTGAATTGTTTTTCGTCCGAAACGAGTAATCTCAGTTTCGGCGAAGTCTTGAATTGTTTTTCGTCCGAAACGAGTAGTCTCAGTTTTGGCGAAGTCTTGGTTTTTGAAGTGTGGATATGCACATGACATGTGAATGTGCATACACCCACTCCCCCAATCTTTTTTAGAAAAGATGGAAAAAGTAGCTGGACTTGTCATGAGACGAGTTGCCTACGTACCCTTATGCTTGGGGATCAAGCCAGTCATAGTTCAAATGGTTTTTGAAACTAGAAGTAATATCATTTGAGATGCATTGCGTTCCAGCTTCTGGGGATCGGAACGTCCGCCATTGTTGCCAATTCGTATGCTCCTGGTTGAATAACTTTCGTGATACTGTATGGACCCTCCCAGTTGGCACCTAGTTTTTTGGCATTCCTTTTTAGCCGTGTTTTAGAAAACTTTTCGGAGGACGAGCTCTCCTTCTTTGAATCTTTGATTCCGGACCTTTGAGTTATAATATTTGGCTGATGCCAGTTGGTAGTTTTGGATGCGTACGAGCGCTTGGTCGCGTCGTTCGTTGACTAGGTCCAATTCGTCGAGGAGCATTAGGTGATTTAGGCCTTCTTGTTCTGGAAGGAGTCTTTGACGTACTCCCGGGAATTCGACCTCTGGCGGGATTATGCACTCTGCTTTGTAAACGAGAGCGAATGGTGTTTTGCTAGTGGCCATCTGAGGCGTTCTGCGGTGAGACCACAAGACTCCTTCTAACTCGTCAGCCTATCTTCCTTTCTTTTCGTCGAGCCTCTTCTTTAGTCCGTCCATGATTGTTTTGTTGGCCGCTTCGGCTTGGCTATTCCCTTGTGGGTATCTTGGCGTTGATTTGCTTAATCGAATTTCTCACTTTTCGTAGAAACCTTCGAAGCGGGTCGATGTGAATTGGGACCCGTTGTCTGTCATTATTTTGTACGGAACGCCGTGAGAGCAGATAATGTGTTTCCATACGAAATGTTCGACTTGCGCATCCTTGATGCTTGCGTAGGATTCTGCTTCACTCCATTATGAAAAGTAATCCGTCAGGACGAGAAAGAATCTTTTTTTTCTTAGATCTGTGCATGGGACCAACGATATCCATCGACCATCGCATGACCAGATCGGCGCAGAGATTGAAGACAGCAATTCCGAGGGTTGGTGTATCGTCGGTGCGTGTCTTTGGTATTTTTCGCATTTTCTGGAGTATTTATCGCAATCTTTCACCATTGTCGGCCAGAAATAGACATGGTGTTTTATTTTGATTGCTAAAGCTCTGCGTCCATAATGGTTTCCGCATGAACCGCTATACACTTTGTGCATGATTTTTCAGGCCTCTTGGGTCCTCTACGCATGTCATTAGAGGTCCAGAAAATCTCCATTTGAAGACGTTTCCGTCGAGGAGGACAAAACATGCTGCTTGGATTTTTAGTCTCCGGGCGGCCCATTTGTCGGATGAAACTTCCCCGTCTGTGATGTAGGCATACATGGATCCAATCCATTCTTGGTCGCATCCGTACTCATCTTCTTCTCGTTATGGATTGATTTGCATATAGGCTGGTCCTTCGTCCTCCTCTTCTTCGTCTTCTTTATCCCCTCCGGGTGGATTGATCAGGCTAATTATACTCGATGGTCCGATGCTTGGATTTTTAATGAACTCCACCGGTATAATTCTGGTTTCTCTAGAAGCGGATGTGGATGCGAAGGCTGCCAAGGCGTCTGCGGATGCGTTCTCGCCCCGAGGTATGCGAGTCAATTCGAACTCTTTGAATTGCTTTGCCAAGTTCTGAACGACTTTGAGGTATGCCTCCATCTGATCGTCTCTGGCTTCGTACTCTCCGCTGAATTGGTCTGCGACCAATTTCAAATCTTAGAAAGCATGGACGTTTTGGATCTTAATTCCGACTGCGAGTCTCAGTCCTGCTATCAGGGTTTCGTACTCTACCTCGTTGTTCGATGCTGGGAAGGCGAGTCGGAAGGATTGCTCCAGGATTTCTCATGTTGGCGAGGTCAATCGGATTCCAGCTCCCGACCCTTCTTTGATGAGGATTCGTCTACGTGCAGCATCCACGTTGAGCTTTCGGTCGGCTCTTTTGCTCCAGCTGCGGGGAGTTCAACCAGAAAGTCGGCTAGGACTTGCGATTTCGTACAAGTCTTGGCTCGGTATTCAATGTCGTATTCACTTAGTTCTACCGCCCACTAGGCCAGTCGCCCGGATAGGCTAGGGCTGTGTAGGATCATCCGAAGCGTGAATGCTATAACGACTATGAAAGAATGCGATTGGAAGTACGGCCGTAACTTCTTAGCCGACATGACCAATGCCAATGCGAGCTTTTCCATATGCGGATACCTTGTTTCAGCGTCCGTCAGGGTCTGGCTCACATAGAGCACTGGTTTCTTGTCTGCGCGTTCTTCTCGTATGAGAACTCCACTTATTGCCATTGTTAAGACCACCGTGTACAAGTATTACGGCTCCCCTTGAACGGGATTGGCGAGAACCGGGGGACTTGCCAAGTAAATCTTCAGCTATTGGAAAGCTTCTTCGCACTTCTTTGTCCACTCGAACTTTTTATTCCCGTGCAAGATACCGTAAAAGGGGAGACACTTGTCGGTTGATCGGGAGAATACGCAAAAATACAAATTATACGAGACTCGTAGAAAACTCAGTTCGACGGATTCGGGACGATGGTGCCGAGCTGAAAGACGTGGGTTCAGCTCGCCACGTTTTTGAGCAAAGTGTGCTGAGCTGAATGCCATGAGTTCAGCTCAGCATGTTCTTGACGTGAAGATTCCGAGCTGAACGTCATAGATTCAGCTTGGGACGCTTTTTCCTTAAAGGTGCCGAGCTGAATGCCGTGAATTCAGCTCAGCACATTCAACCTTGGTGCTGCCGAGCTAAATGCCATGATTTCAGCTCGGCACATTTCGGGAAATTTCAGCTGGGTACATTTTTATTTACGGAAAAGGCGTTTTCTCGTATAAATTGATTCAAACAGTTTATGTACACTTTTCAGCTCGGCAATCCGCGATCAGCTCGGCATTGCCTAGGGAGTCCAGGTCAGCACCTCTTTGGTAGGTCTGAGTCGGCACCTCTTTGGTAGGTTCGAGTTTGCACCGCTTTGGTAGGTCCAGGTCTGCACCTTTTTAGCTAGTTTCCGCGATCAGCTCGACATTGCCTTACCTAGTTTCCGCGAAGATCAGCTTGGTCATGCTGGTTTTTCCCGCAAACTTATCATTTATACGAATACAGGAGTTGACTTGGAACTCCGTATTTTTCCGATCCTGAGACTCTCTTCGATGTTTAGCCATTTCTAACAATTAATCTCGAGAGTGCGGGTTTCGCCCCAACAACACTGATTCTTTTCCACACGTTTATGAAGAAATCTCATCAGGAGAAGCACTAAAGAGAGAGCCACAAATTGATATCATGGAGCAGCCAACCGAGCTTGTGCCAGAACCGGATCTTGTGTCCATTCCTTATGACTATCCTAAGCAATGTAAGAAACTTGATTTTTTTAGGATAGGTCCCAGTATGTCTAGGACAAATCCCAGTTTGTTTAGGACAGAGCTGAATTTATTAGGACAGAGCCTAATTTGGTTGATTTGGTTTCTGCTCTTAATGAAAAAGCGATTTGGTTTGGATAAAAAAAAAGAACAAGTTTCTTAATTTTCTGAATTTGTTCTCAACTTGATTACAATTTCTGAAACACTTATCTTTGAACAGCATTTGATTGATCTAGTTTTAAAAAGCTTTTCTGAATTTACAATGTTCATCTCATGTTTTGATAAAGCTTTGCTTGTCTTAAAATAACTTTTAGACTTTTATCAGTTCTTGATGTTTGATAAAATCTTTGAGATTCATAAAAAGCATTTGGTGCTTGTTTTGAATGTTTATGCATGGAGAACTTTTTTGTGCATCTTGAGGATTTGCTTGGTTATTCCTTTTGCACATGTGATCTGGGTTTTCTAGTCATTGTTAAAGCACAGGGAGCACAGGTTATAGATTATGCCCCAATGGCAAGAGTGCTTTAAGATGATTATGGACCGTTGGATCATTTGATCAAGGATTTGTACCAAGAGAAAGAAAGTCGCAAACACTTCCAAGAGACTTATCCGTCTAGAGCAAGGACATGGAAACACATATGGATTCTGCCATCTAGTCTCCAAGGAAGTCCCAATCCTTTTGTGGATAACATTATCTACAATGTTTCATTCTACCTTAGAGTTTCAGAGTCTAATTCATTTTCTTGTGACAGGTTCATTGGAGGCTATAAGGATGATCAAGTGGGAGCGTTGATGGAACCATGCTATTCCGACTCATTCTCAGGCAGCCTAGGCAATTTTCCACGGCCAAGTGTGTATGAGGAACCATTTGGCCATGCAAAAACCCACATGGAACGTGTTGGATCAAGAGTTAGTCGAGATTTCACCCTTCTCGGCCATAGTGAGCCGGTTCGGCCACTTGAGCAACTTCATGAGACTACCTTTGAATTTCATAATGCATTGCATGTCTCAGATCAGCCACATACCGCAAGGTAAGAGGATCAGGAAGTTTAAGTTTGCACCAGATCGTCCCGAACAACCAGTCTACTTAAAGATGGGCCAATTTCAAATCTTGAAACCAGTTCCTGATAAGAAAATCCAAAGTAAAAATCATTTGATTTTTTATTCCTATGGTATTAACACATCTTCTCTTCATGCAGGCCAAACAGATTTGAGGACAGATCTTTTTCAAGAAGGAGGGGATGATACAATCATGGAAAGCATCGAGGATAGGAATCTGGAACCAAAGCCAACAGCTGACCTTAAGGCTAAGAATCTTGAACCAGAAGGAATTAGAACTCGTTTTAAGGAAGCTGTTGGTCTAATTTCGGAAGGCCTAGACGAATTAGGAAGTCATTGTTCTGATTTCGGCAGGCCTAAACAAATACGGAAGCTGGTGTTCAAATTCTAGTAGGACTACATGAACGTGTATGGTGCCAATCAAATCAACACCTTTAATTCTCAATCAACCTATGGTTCTCAATCAAGTCCAGGGAGATCAGCAAATGGGCAAGTAATCTATTTTTACTCTTTTTTCCCTTCCTTTGGTTTTGTCTCAATGGGTTTTCCAAAGAAGTTTTTAATGAGGCAAGTGAATTACTTCCCAATCACCCATTTGTTGATCCAGACCCAATTCCGGAAGCAACTGTTCGGATTCAAAAAGATCTTCACAAATACCAGATTCAGGAACGATGTGTTCAGATTCAGGAAGATCTTCCCAAATCGACCTTTTCGGAAGCATGAACAAGGATTTAGGAACTCCTTCCTTACGACGGATGAAATCACAAACATGACGATTTCAAGGGTCAAGGGTCATTTTTCAGCTGAAGAGTCAGTCAACAAGTTTTATTCCCCATACAAGTATATTATCTTAATTGCTAGAAACCCTAAACACTTTGATATATGTATCTCAAAATCAATTGTAACAAAGAATCAACTTTCTATCAAACTTATTTTCGTTTTTGAAAACTCCCTTTAAGAGAGATTCTCATATGTTCTTCGTTGAACAAACCTCTTCCTATTGTCTAGGTGTGTCATATCCTAGGATAGCTGGAGTTGGAATATCAAGGGTAATTCCGCACTCATTGTGAGACCATTTGATCCACATTACCATAACCCAGGCTAGTAGCTCGTGGTTGAAGGCATATTCATCCAGTTCTGTGAACTGTTATTAACCTTCTCAATCCATATACATCTTTCACCATCCTTTGAGTGCAATACCTTGGGAAGATTGTATCGCTATCCAACGGGATATTTAAGGGATAGCCGTAGACAGTTGGAATCCCGCTGAAATACCCAGTGAGTTTATCGGGGCTTGGTTCTGGGATGCACCGTGAATTTATCGGGGCTCGGTTTTGTTGTGTGAAGTTCTGGTTTGATGGTCTTTGTGATGCATGGTGTTCATGGAATGGGAATCGGCCGACACACTGATGAGATATCAGTTTCCACGCAAGTGTGTGCAAGGCGTTGTGAGAACGCAGAGTGAGATGGAGTGGAGTTATGAGGAGTTTATGATATCAGTGCATATAGGTGTCTAGGATTGCATGTTTCAGCAATTATTTGCATGCATCAGCTATTTTATCGATTGATTAATTGGTTTATTGATTGATTGCTTGCTTGGGTTTAGGTTGTGAATCTTTCTCGTTTGTATCCTAGACTCACTGAGTAATCTTAGATTACTCACCCCTTTCTCTCTCTCGCAAGTAACCAGTAGGAGTGGCGCGGAATGTTAGGGCACCGAAGTAGATTGCTTTGGCTTTTGTAAAACCGATATGTGGTTAAAGTATGTATTATCTCTTTTGGCATTAGGCCTTAGACACAAATATATATAAGTTTGTAAGAACATGTTTTGGATTGTATGATATAAATAAAGATATATTTTTGCAAACTTAGCTTGCTTAACGATTTTAGTGTAGTCCGAACTAACACAACTCTAGACTAAAGTCCGGGTTGAAAAGCTTTAGGCCGCGGTCGAGAGGTATCAGAGTTAAATGATGGAACGATTCTGTTCTCGGATTTGTCCTGAGAGGAACTGATCCGTTCGTTAGCCTCGACTTGTGGCACTCTCGGGTTAGGTTAGGCTTGTGTGCTGGTCTTGCGTGTTCTTGTTTTATTGTCGTTTGGCCACACATGTCTAGTCCGGTTCGGGGGTGTTACAAAGGCATCCTGAAAGCCTGAAAGCAGCAGAAGTGGAAAGACGCTGAGAAGTATCGTGATCGCTTGGCCGAAGCAAAGGCTTCCCTTACTGAGCCATCCGCGGCTCAACTTGCCGAAGCGGAGCTAACCAAGTTCAACGGGAATTTTGGTCCTGCTTGGTAACCTTGAGGACGGTGTATTGACCATTGCTGAAGAGAAAGTGAGCGTTAAGGCTTTGGCCGAGGGTCGCGTAAATGACATAGGTCCGCTCCTGCGGAGCATGGAGGAACTCTCTGGGAGGATGAACTTCTCTCATGTGTCTCTGTATGTATCTCAGTGCGGTCCTGGCAAGGATCCGATTGGAGGTGGGGCTGCTGATGTTGGAGTGACAGCCATTGTCGGTCTAACCTCAACGCTAAGCATTACCATCTCGGTGCTGATTCCGATTAGGATGGCACGTGTAATTTGTAAGTCTGTTTCGGTTGCTTTGGGTCGGTTAGGCCGTTGTGTTATTCCTTATGTTTGCGATCATAGAATCATTCCTTCTCTGTCAAACTTCTAATCTTTTAAGAACTATATTTTTCCTTATGATTGTCTTGGAATTTGTGTTTGGCTTGTGTCTTGTGATGAGGGTGCTTTTCTGGGTACTCCAATCTTTGGGACCAGGGTATCGTCGAGGATACTTTCTAGGTTTGGCGCTTGGTGCTTGTTCTTGATATCGCGGGGAACTTAGTACGCTTGACTTCTCTATTTCCATTTTGACGAAACGCATTTAAGATCTCGTATTACGGCCGGGTTGATAATGCATTGTGAGATTTATTAAAACCAGTGTCCCTCGTTTGGTGTTTACCGGGTTTAGCAAACTTATTTCGCGGTTGACGCCCCGTAATATTCCCAATTTACGATTCCGAAGATAAGCTTAATTGAATATCTTCCATACGCTTCCCACATTCCTTATCAGGTTAAACATTTTTGATATTAGTCCGAAAATTTGAATAACGCGTTACTTTTATCTGCTTCAGGATGTTGAAAAAAACCATGGTTGAGATGATGATGTCTTGTTGTGGCTAGCAACCGATGGATTTGTTTGAAAAAAACACTTGATTGGGTTGCAGAAGTTTGTCGGAGTTGATCTTTGGACCGACGATTTCAGATGGGTTGCGAGATGCTAAGTCCCGATGTTCATCTAGAGTTCATGTCTGTGTCGGTGTTTCTGGAAAATTGTTTAAATTTCGGATGGGTTTTGAAATGCTAAGTCCCAGTGTCTATCCTTCGACCTTTTTCTGCGGAAATACGATGTCTCTTGAAATTTTTTCCGGAGTATAGATATATACGGACCCACTCCCCCCTCCCCACCTTTATGGATGGGGGCAATTAAACTCGTTTTTTAGGCGAGCTGCCTACATACCCTTTGCGAAAAGGGACCAAGTGACCTGTTGTTCCAGTTTTTTTTTTAATTGAATAAGGCTAGGCCTTGGTTACGGAATTGTCCGTTGCTACTCCTTCGGTCTGGGACGTATTCTCTTCCGCTATCGTTAGTTCTTCTAGGTTGGTTTTGTTTTTTACGGGCAGAGTCTCCGTTCTCTCGAACTCGTCGGTTATGCTCGATTTATTCTGTGGCTCGGTACTTGCGTCTACTTTCCTGCGCTTAGGATTTTATCTCGGTGGAACCATCAGAATCTAGAGCTTTTGTTCTGCCAGAAAACGTAGCCGAGCCTCTTTTTGGTTTCCCCAGATCGTCTCGACTTCACTCGGGGTATGGAACTTCAGGCACAAGTGGTACGTTGACTGGATCGCTCGCATCGAGCTGATCCACGGGGATCCCATGATAATATTGTGAATCGCGGGGTGGTTAGCCACCGCAAAATCCACAATCTTTGTGAAATCGTCGGAATGAACCCGGAGTTGAATTGTTCTATCAGTCATGGTGACTTCGCCAGAGAATCCGGTTAGCGACCTCGGGTTTGGCTTCACCTTCGAAATGTCAATGTTCATCCTCCGTAATGTTTCTCAGAATATCACGTCCACCGAGCTTTAGATATCGATTAAGACCCAGGAAAGATCGTTGTCATTGATATCGAATTCTACGACCAAGGGGTCATCGTGAGGCTGGTCGAGTCCTTCGGAGTCGATATCTTTGAAAGTAATCAGGTCGTCATTTTGAGTGACTAGCGCCAGTGGATTTGCCTTAGGAATGTCGTTATCGACGCGACCGTGTCCAGGCAGTATTGGGATCCTCCGGTGATCATGTGGATTATCCTCTGAGGCTTTCCAATGTTACTCCGCTTTTGAGCTCTCCTGCTAAACACTTTGCCGCGAGCCTTCTTGCGATTGTTTTGCAGTTTTTGGTCGCATGGCCTTTGGACTTGTGGAAGGTGCAGTAAGCTTTCTCGTCGTAGCCCGTGTGAGTCAAAGTGTTGCATGATCCTTTCCCATGCCTGGCTTCCTCAGGAGACTTTTTGGTGCTTACTTGGTAGTTGTGGGCTCCAAGGCCAGCCGCTACTTCGACCGCTCCTCCTTTTGATAGGCTGCGTCGCGCTCTTAGTCGACTGCTTTGACGGTTGATGCTTTTTCATCAGGTCTTTCCTATCCTCTTCGTGTATCATGAAGTTCGAGGCTCGGTGAAGAGCGTCTTGGATGGTCATTGGCGGACGTAAGGTGATTTCTTCTCGATAAAGTGAATTGTTCCATAGGGACTTCTTTAAGGAGTACCTTTGATACTATTGCTTGAATTTTTTGATGAAGTGGCGGAGGCTTTCGTTCGGTCCTTGGGATAGCGAGTAGTGATCTGCATCGGACATCGAGCGGCTTATGAATAGCGAGTAGTGTTTTAAAAATGCCACAGACAGTTGGTCGAAGTCTTCGATTCAGTCTCTATCCAAGCGCGAAAACCACGTCAAGGCTGCTCTCTTCATGTGTTCGACGAAGCGGAGGCAGAATCCAGCGTCCCTTTCTTCATTCTTGAACAGGGCTCTGCCCATTTCGATCCGGAAAGCAGTCATGTGGCCTTCGGGTCCATCGTTCCGTTGTAGATAGGGACTCAGATCTTCCCTGGATATGATGGCTTCACACCCGTGATCATTGATTTGCACGAGACCTTCGGGTCTCTTCCAGGTCTCGGTCGATTTTGGGTGCCGCACTGATTGCCTTGTGGACTTGTGATTGTACTTCTTTCATTTGGCTCTTTGTGAGGTCCAGCTAGGCTCGGAGCTCATCCATCTCACTCTTCCCGCTTGCAGGCTGAGCTACTCGGCCTGACCGACCCGCCTTTCCCGTTTTTCAGCTTGTGTTTGTTGTTCCATCCAAAGCTGGTTTCTTCTTCCTCGATGAGGTCTCTTTCTTCGTCGTCTTTATCAACTTCGTCATGGCCGGCTTCATTTGCGGTAGTTCTTCACTTTCAGTCACCGTTGAAGCTGGCTGTTCAGTCGTCTGCCTTGCGGCGTTCTTTCGTTGCAATGGCGGCGGTCCGTTTAGGTCCACTCTCATCTCGGTCACGGTTTGTTTGTTTGGATTCTGACCTCCCGACACGATTTCCTATGGCGTGAATTGGAAACGTCGTGTTCAATGGTCCGGCGGCTCTTTCTGAATTCTCCTCTCGGTGGGATGCTCCATGATCGGTTCTCATCACGGATTGCCGCCAATTGTCGCTCTAGGAGCGTATTCAGCATCGTTTTCAGTTCTGGAATTGACGTTGCGTCTCTTCGGTTGGGTGTTTCCGTTGCCAGCTGCGTTGTCGGCTGCCATCGCTTTCTTTCTCTTATCCTCTTGTCCTAAGGGTTTAGAATACTTCTCATCCCCACAGACAGCGCCGAACTGTGAGAGTTGAAACTAACACAATCAAAACTTATATTTAATGGCGGTCAAAAACTCTATTTTATAAAGACTCAAGAATGGAAACTGCAAAGATGATTTTATTAAATGATTTTCTTGGAAGTACGAGAGGAAATCGTAAATGCTTAGCGTCTTATAATATGAAAGATCTTATATTATGCATTTAAGCTAGTACAAGGGTGTATATATATACTAGGCGACCTAGATTACCAAAAGAGCTTATTAGCGATGTGGGACATTGCTCCTTTCCTCTCGAGCTGCCTTTAACTGATTTTGGCCCTGATCCGCGGCCCAATTCCCAAATAGATCACCGTCCAGTCCAGTCCTGATCCAACTTGCCTATGGTTCGACACAGACAACTTTAATCTCAATTTTCCGCCGCGATTGGATTCTTTCTCCGGTTTTGGTCGGTATATGAACAGTTCCTATGAACAGTGTCTTATGAACAGTACTCCGAGTCCAAGTTACAATTAAACGGATCATTGGTCTTTTAGTCCAGTTCGTGATAGTGTTTCCTCGAAGAGTGTTTTTGCAGGAAATTCAGGGTGAACAGTGTTATAAACCGAGTTAAACCTTCAGTCCGCCATTAAGTATTCAAACAAACCTTAGCCTCCCTTTATCTTGTTTAAACTTAGCCCGCCCATTTCTCATATGAACTTAGTCCACACGTTTCTCATATGAGTTCATCCCACCACTTTTTTTCATTGGCTTAGCCCGCCTCTTTCCTTTGCTGCCTTAGCCTACCATTTTCTTCAGCCCACCCTCTTATTTGGCCAAAGAGAAAGCGGTGGCCTGGTGATGGAGAGGAAGTGGCGCATTTGTTAACGAAGAATCTGGCGGCCTGCTCGATCAAAGGAGAAAGTGGCGGCTTGAATATTGAGATAAACTGGCGGCCTAAGTGTGAAGGGAAGAAACCGGCGGCCTGAATGGATGGATGGAGAAGCTGGCGGGCTGGTTTTGCTCGAAGGAGAAACTGGCGGCATGAATTCATGGATGGAGAAACTGGCTGCCTGGTCTTGCTCGAGGGAGAAATTTGCGGCCTGAACGCATGGATGCATAAACTGGCGGCCTGGTCTTGCTCAAGGGAGAAACTTCTGGCCTGAGTGGATCAAGAGGAACTGGCGACCAGAGTTGATGGGTGGAAGTGGCAGACTGATCAGACCAAGAGAAGTTGGCGCCCTGAACTGATTGGAATCTAACGGCCTAGCCCTCATGGAGAGAAACTGGCGGGTTGAGCCTTCAAACATGGTTTTCATGTTTTTCGTATGAGTTTCCAGCGAGCTCGTCCATCCTCAAATTTAGTTAGCTAACTTGTTTGATACTCAGATAAATTTTCGGTATAAGTGTTTAATTTCTTGGTCCGGCAATCTATGAGGAGTGGGTTTTGACCGAGACAGAATCCAGCCGCTAACGTTCCATAGGGCACCCGCCTATCCTCAGGCCATGGATCATGGCTGGTCGATTGGACGCTCTCTCTCTCACAAAAGACGTCCGCCAAGCCTCGAAGCCACCCGCCGTGTCTTGATACAATGCTTCCTGCTTAAGTCCCACGAGCCGTGCAATGTCGCACAGTCCGGAGGCCACACTCTCGCCTATAAGTCTGGCACGCCAGCCGCCCTCCTAAGTCAAGTAGAAGTCAGCCGCCAGTCTGATCTTGGGCTCCACCCGCCCTCAACTCTCCAGAATGAAGTGTGTGGGTGGCTCACACCAAAAAGCCGGCTGGCTGAGTTCGTACATAGAATTGGTCAGCTGGGTCGGAAAATTGGCGGATCGGAGACTTGACTCTATATCATTCGGTTTGAACCAGAAGGGGTGGGATGAGAATGAGAATCAAGGCAAATCAGATTGAACGAAGGGGCGGAATGGATCAAGATCGAATCAAAGGCGGGCTGCTAAGGTTTTGGGTCGCAGATCGGGCCCAAGAAGGTTAATTCGGCGGCTGGGAGAAAGTGAACAAAGTCCCACATTGCTTAAAGGACTTTGGGCACCCTAGGATGTCCAGTATATATACACATGTTTTTACTAGGTCTTGATCATCTAGTCCCGAGTATTAGAGCTTTCGTCTTATAAGACGGTGAATTTACGAAAATTCTTGTACTTCAGCAAACATAAATCATCTTTTCAATATCGGTCCTTGAGTTCTTACAAAATAGAGTTTTCGAACCCCCATTTATTATTACTTTTGACTCTCACAGATTGGCACTGTCTATGGGGACGAGAAATATTATAAACCGTAAGGACAAGAGGATACGAAAAAAAGAAAACAATCCGATGAATGACGGAAACACCCAACCAGGAAGGATGAATTGGAGCGGGTGGAGATGCGACAACGATGGCCGAGCTGAAGACGAAGTTGAATACGGTCCTAAAAGCGACAAGTGGAGTAAGACAAAGTGAATGGAATGGTAGATTAGGAGTTGGCGGCTATCCAAAACGAGAACCGAGCCAGTAGCATCCCGCCGAGAGGAGACTTGAGAAGAAGCCGTCGGACCATCGAAGCACGACGTCTCCGATTCTCGCCTCTGGCAATTATGCAAGGAGGTCAGAACCCAAGTGAACAAACCCCAGACAGGACGAGGGTGGACCTATCCGGACCGCCGCCATTGCAACGAAAGAGCTCTGCATGGCAGGCGACTGAAAAACTAGCTTCAACAGTGACCGACAACGAAAACGGAGGTACTCCTACAAACGAAGCCGGCCAAGACGAAGTTGAGACGGACAATAAAGAAAGAGACCTCGTCGAGGAATAAGAAAACCTTCTATGGGTTGACTAAAAACACAAGCCGAAGAGCGGGAAAAAGCGGGCCGGTTGTTGGGGTCAAAATCCCCTCCTTAGAGATTGGTGAACTGAAGGAAAGAAAACACGGTTTAGAGCCAGCCGCCCAAACCTCTTATTTAAGGCCAGCCGACCAGATCTTACCATCAGTAGCCAGCCGCCCATGCCATCTCAAAAGGCCAGCCGCCCTCTTTTTCTCTTCCAAGCATGGCGCCTGCCTCAAGACCCAAGGCCACCCAAGGCCAGCCGCCCTCTTCTGATCTTCCAAACAAGGCGCCTGGCTTAAGCGCAAAGGCCACCCGCCCTCTTCCTCTCTTCCAGACATGGCGCCTGGCTCAAGACCAAAGGCCATCCGCCCTCTTCTGCTCTTCCAAAGATGGCGCCTGGCTCAAGACCAACAGCCATCCGCCCATGCATCTCAGCAAGGAGATGGGCGTCAGGCCATCATCAGAACAGGCGGCTGGGGACTCAAGAAGCGCCTCGGGAGATGAAAGGACGGTGGGCTGAGGAGCTGAAAGGGTCATGTGGTCTCACCATACAACCCCAAGACGGGTGACAGGAGAAACATCATTAGCGCTAGTCTACGACACCGAATGCGTGATCCCATCAGAAGTCGACTTTCCATGAGTTAAACGAAGACTCCTTTCCGGACAAGAAGGCATGAACCTTCTAATGATGTTAGACGAGCTAGACCTGGTAAACGAAAAGGCAGTATCAAGCGATTGTCCGGATCCAGAACTACCAGCAAGCGGTAGCAAGTTATTACAATTCCAACGTGTGGAAGCGCAATTTCAAAGAAGGAGACCTCGTCTGCCACAAAGGTTTCCATAACACTGCGGAGCCGAACGTATGGAAACTAGGCGATAAGTTGGAAGGACCGTACGAAGTCACGAAGGTAGTTCGTCCTGGAGCATACGAGCTAGCAAACAAAGGGGTAAAGGTCCCTATTTCCGGGGTAGGAACTACCAGCAAGCGGTAGCAAGATATTAAAATTCCAACGTGCGGAGACGCAATTTCAAAGAAGGAGACCTCGTCTGCCGCAAATGTTTCCAGAACACTGCGGAGCCGAACGTATGGAAACTAGGCGATAAGTTGGAAGGACCGTACGAAGTCACGAAGGTAGTTTGTCCTGGAGCATACGAGCTTGCAAACAAAGGGGAAAGATCCCTATTTCCGGGGTATGAACGAGCTCGTCTTTTGCTGAGTTCGGCTACTTTCCCTTATAACTTTTTTTAAACGGAGAGTGGGTACGTATACACATATACTCCTACAAAATTTTGCTTTTCACCTCTCGGCATACTTATAATCGTCTGTTGCTAATCACAACGAGACGAATTACAAACTATGGTTCTCCCAACTTCCGGAAGCGGATAAAAGTAGCGCTCTATACAAATTTTCTGGACTAATATCAGAAAGGCGTGAACTGATCGGGAATGCAGGAAACGTCAAAACGATATTCTATTTTAGCTTATCTTTAGGAGCGTTACGTGGATATCATGGGGCGTAAACCGCGAAATCCCTCTCCAAATCCAGTAAACGCCAACAAGGAAAGATTGTCTTGATACATTTCGTAACGAAGTACCAAACCGGCCCTTGTATAAGATCATAAATTTGTTCAGAAAACTAGCAACTAGCTCTAAACCCAGCGGTCTGCGCAACTGGTCGGACAATACAGAAGGATAATCTCCTAAGAACTTTGATAGGGATGCCTGGTACAACATCCTAGTCCGTGCAACTTGGAATCAACCAAACTATGAGGGAAGGAACAAGGCTAGCCGTCCATCCTCCTTAGAGAGATGGGTCAGCAGCCCACTTCCGCAACAAGGGCCAGCCGCCCATCCTCCTTCGAGAGACGGGCTAGCTGCCCACTTCCAAAACAAAGGCCAGCCGCCCATCCTTCTTTGAGAGATGGGCCAGCCGTGCATCCTCTTTCGAGAGCCCGGCCAGCCACCCACTTCCGCAACAAGGGCCAACCGCCCATGCTCCTTAGAAGCGATGGGCCAGCCGCCCACTTCCGCAAAAAGAGCAAGCCGCCCATCCTCCTAAAGGAGATGCGCCAACCACCTTTCATTTCTCCTTAGAAACACAGCAAGCATATTACTCAAAATCTAAAATGAAAGTTTTTCTCATTAAATGCTTAAAACAAAAATCCTGGAGCAGAAAGCCCA
>OVBB01000651.1:0-11635 GCA_900406415.1 Isatis lusitanica
ACATTGACACTGGCAGTGATCTCACTTGGGTTCAATGTGATGCACCCTGCACAGGTTGCACAAAGGTATAACTTTGATTTGGGAGTCAAAAGAACGGCCAGATGTTTCAGATTCCACCTGAATCATATCTCATTATCACTGTGAGTCACGTATATAAATGAAAATCTATGGCTGAGACTGAGAGTCTGATTATTCTTTATGGGGTTTCAGGAAAAAGGAAACGTATGTTTTGGGATTCTAAACGGAAGTGAAATCGGGCTCCATAACTACAATATCATTGGAGGTAAGTACATAGATGATATCTTCTTGGTCTGTTTATGTTCATCACTTGATCGACAAGAATATCTTTATGGCTATGTGTGTGTGATAGACATATCCTTCCAAGGGATAATGGTGATCTACGACAGTGAGAAGCAGAGAATTGGATGGACTCCTTCAGACTGTGACAAGCTTCCCAAGTTGTGAACCTTTTCTCTCGCCTTTCTTTCTTTCTTTCTTGTTCTTGTTTCTCCAGTTTCCATCACATTCAATAATAAATTTTCTTTTCTTCTTCCTTCCTGTTGCCTCTCCGGTTAACGGGGTGAATCACGACCATGGAGGAGTTTTGTCGGAGAAGGCTTATCCAAGAGGCTTTGGTTTTATAGGAAAGCTTTTCTCAGGAGCTTATTCTTTTAGGAATAAGAAGAAGGTCTCAGATGGAGAGCTTTGACACACAAGAGTTTTAGTGGTGAAAATAAAATGTTTTTGTGATTTTTTTTTTGTTTGTGAATATGTATAACTCACTCGTTGTGCACATGATCAGATGTAATCATATAATCAAAAAGTGAAAAAAAATAAAAGCAAGTCTTTTAGAGCAAAATGAAGCTTCAAAGTGAAGTGTAATATACATAGAATAGAATGTGTGCCATTCCTTTCACAAATTTGTAAATAGTTCGATATATTCTTCATCAGGGCCTAAAATAAAAGGAGAGCGAGAATTAATCAAATGGTAGTGCATGATGTAAAGATTACCAAAACTTAGTTCCAAAGAGTACTCACTAGTGGACGTGCTCGTCTGTGTTTGCATTACCCACAACATACGCATTTACATTACACTAATAAAGGAAAGTAAACCATTTTTCTTGTGACAGCCGTTAGATCTTGAACATTTGTTGGAACCGATCTACGGTGTAACTGAGTTTTGTGGGTTCTATGTTTTAGTTACCTTCCATAAAAACTTCATAGAAAGAAAGAGAGATAAGTCACCTCCTCACATGAAATCACTTATGCAAATAAATGCCACGTGAAATTCTACACGACAGCTAAGTTGCAAAGCACTGGTTATGAGGTACATATTGGTGTGAGATGGAATCGGACGGCTTCAAGCTAATGTCGTATACGTGGAGTGTTGAAGAAGTAGTAAGAACCGTCGGATTATAAGCCTCTCTGTTTGACATCTCCACCCCCATGCAATGATTATATATAGTGAGTTACTGAGTTATTATTAGGGATGGACAAACCCGATTTCGAGACAAGGTTTCATGGGAATGGAATAGAAATTTGAGAATCAGAATAATTATTATATATAATCTGGGACAGGAAGAAATTGAACAACAGAAAATGAAAACGGAAATTACCACAAAAACAAATACTATTGATAATCATAGAAGTAAATATGAAACCATGTGTCTTGGCATAAGGTCGTATGGTTTGTTATTTGAAAATTCACTGCTGATCAAAGGAATCTTGTTAAAAAATATGGATTACAAATTACAATGCAAGTGCACCTTTGACATATGCCCATAAGCCGGGATTGATCTCATCCCATGGAGTGATGGACATACATTGGTCGTTGGTGAACGATATAACAAGCTCCGAATAGAACATAAGTTTCAATGTGAACAGAACATCTATCATCACTTCGTTAATTAACGTCTTAGAGCAACATTACTGGGGTTCTGAACTAGAGTGTCTAAAAAAAAATAGTATAAAATAACAAAATAATATTTGTTATTTTATGTTTAGAGGTTTTAATGTAATGATTACAAAAGTTTTAGAACCTCTAACAATAGTATATATTATTTTATATTATCTTTGTTTTTTAAAGACTCTAGTTTAGAACCCTCTAATAATATTGTTCTTACGGTACTAATTTAGCATTTTATATGTGGGTTGAATGTTTAAAAAAAAGTTGAAAATTATTTTGACATGTAGATATCTATATTTCTTATCCAATAACTTCACGTGATTATATTTGGAAAATGATACATATATTATATATATAATGATAGTCGGTTAGTGGTGAAAGACTGGATAGTTTTAATATATATTTAAAATGATGACTTTCTTCTCATGATCCATAAATGATAAGAACTGTTTGCTATGTTTTTTAAAAAACAAAAACAGTAAAAATAAACTTGGAAAATGTAGCTGTCATTTTGCATCCATGTAGATATATTATTTTACTTGTTATTGTTTGTTAGTAAACAAAATAAAGAAATACTTGTTGTATAGTTTGAGACTTTGAGTAGATATGTGGAAAGGAAGACAAAGGAGCCGCAAAGGAATGGATCATACAGCTGTAATTAGCCAAGCATAACTGAAAAATATCACAATGGCTCCTCCGAGTCAAAGTCGCCACGTCTTCCCCCAAAAACTCGTGACGTGTCTTCCTCAACTCTTTTGCGATCTCCATTTTCTATTAGCTATTATGATTACCAAATATGCAGTTCTAATGCTAATTAGAATCTTAATTACTTAGACCGAAGACGACAAAAGAGAAACCCAAAATAGCAAGTTTATCCATCGCAGTTTCCTTCCCAACAATGCACTCATCACAGGTGCAACTCACAGAGTTATTTTCCAGGTCACGACAAACAATCCTATTTGTATATTTTCTGACTAGGATTAATTAGCTTTATCTTATCGTATAAATCTTAGTTTTTCTATATTTAATAATTAGTATACTCTGATGACAAAAAAAAATAATAATAATAATAATTAGTATACTCATGATATCTATCATTCAATCCATCACACACTTTGACAATTTCTAGAAAGTTTTTTTAATTTAATTTTAAAATATATTAACATAAAAAGAAGTTACAACTCTTTTTTAAAAAACATACATAGAGTACATTTGACTAAGAATTTAAGTATCTAAGTAATAAAGACTAGACATAATCCAAATATAAACAGAAATTCTATATTATATCTAGATAATAAAAACAAACCAAATTCAAATGAAAAAGAAAAAGTAAATATTCACATACATAAGATAAATTATTTTTTTCTGAAAAAAATCAATAAAACTCATATGAACAAACCAATGTCAGTGTAACTCATGAATCAGATTATAATTCAAAAATTTTAAACTCAAAAATAGAATATAACTACCTTGTTCATTCAAACACATAATCTAGAGACTAAATAATCTAATACCATAATCAATACGAGCATAGAATTACAATCACACCATGATCACAGATTTCTCTTGCTAAAAAAAAATCATCTTGCTACCATGAAACACCTTTCGACCACATACAAAGTCAAACGATTGTCCAATACCACACTCTTCACGATTTCAAAAGTTACTCTATTGCATTTTGGTTCCTCAAAAAATATATTCTAGCCAATATGCGCTTCTGTGAGGTTAATCAGGCGACTTCATACTCATATAGATTACTTAATAATGACATATATATGAAATTTCTGAATGATTTAAGATTCTTAAAGGATCAAGAATGCCTAAGCATCTATAAAAATATGTTCGGCCGGTCAAATTCCTAAATAACTCAAATAGAGAGATTTATGCTTGTACTAGCTTTTTCTATTATAAATAGATGTATCAAAGAAAGTTGTGTGAGAGAAACACTTAACTATAAAACCAAACGTACGAGAAAAAAACGTTGAAGTTCTTTCTATTTCTCTTTTGTTGTTTTAACTATTTTAGAGTTCGCAGCAAAATTATTTCATCTCTACTTTTTACAACAAAATTTAACTTTATAAGATACTTTTTTAGGAAGTGATATATAGTAGTAATAATGCATTCTCAATACACGTAATCCTAACGATAAAAGTAATTTACAAATTTTAGAATAACAATGTAATTGTCGAGCTTACGATGATTGTAGTTTTCTTAACGTTCAGATTGTTGTTACACAAATGATACTGTTCAAAACCAAACATTTATATTAGATTAGACTCTAAGCTCATCATGTAAACTTAAACTAAAGACTCATAAAAAGCGAGTAAATTAAACTATCAATTAGTGTTAACTATATATGGCCATCACATGCACGCTAAATATAGCAACATTCGTATTTATTCTCCAAGCAAAAGAATACCTTATCGGTTCTCCTTAAGTTTGTTTTGCTGGTTTCACAATTGCTCATAAACTATACTATCTTATGATTCTTATCACCTTACAATTACCGCAACAACCATACAATACCAACAAAAATAAAGCTTCTCCAATCTATTAAAAAAAAAAGAACATAACTTTTTCCTGACACAATAATTCATTTACGATATCTTTACTAAATACCCAATATTCACATATAGGTTGTTATTATAGTAATGTTTTTTTATATTATATATATATAACGAAGAGGACTTGACACGAATACAAAAGACAAGCATCGACGCACTGGTATTTTAGATATTATGGCATAATGTGAATGTATAGGTGGCGAGTTGTAACTGGACAAAAGTAAACGCAGATGCATACGCAAAGCTGAAAGGATACCGTGGCGCTATATTAAGTAGTAGTCAATGGCTGTACTATTTGTACATACGGGTATAAGTACGTACGTCTATGTACATGTAGGTATGCTGCTCTTTTGTGTATATATTTCTTCTCGTGAAAAAAAAGTATTTTGGATTTTACGATTTGTAGTTTACTTGGATCAAAATAGATACTTGTTCCTTTTTTGTTTTGTTTTTTTAATTTTGAATTTAAGAGCAGATGGTAAGTTTACAGCATGCATGGAGAATTACAAATATGAACAACTTTTATAATTTTTATTAAAAAAATCTAATTTGCAACACAATGAGATGACATAAAGATATTGAAAAGATACACAACAAAGTTAGAAAGTATCTAGCCAACCCTACAAAAATATAAACATTTGTATTTACTCAGATGGAATCAATTGTAAAATAAAAGAGAGAAAGAACTAAGCTTGAACTAAAGATAAAAAAATTTGGTAAACTAGCTAGTATGTTTTTCATAGCCGGTGTTACGAAAAAAATTTGGTTTACTACTTGTGTTTCAAACATCATACTAGTGTGTTTTTCAAAGGGTCTTAGTGTTTCAAATGTCATATTATTCAACAAGTTAAGTTTTTGGTTTTAAAAAAATATTTAGTATCCAATTTTTTCTTTCCAAAATATTATATGTCTTACGTGATCAAACATTTATAATCTCATTGGACCCCATATTAATATATATATATATATAATTGTTAATTTAATTTTATGTTGCAAGTTTGATGTATATGATGTTGTGCTGAAATATTAAATAAAACTTTAGGAAAATATATTATCTCAAAAGAATATAAGTTCTCAGAAAATAATTAGGTTGTAAAGCCTGTAAATATTGAACATGTTTTTAAATAAATATATTAAATCCAAAAGATATATTCGAACCATTTTTTCTTTTGTTCACCGTAATCGAACATTAAAAAAAGAATGGAACAAAATATAAATAGCAGAAGCAAAGATGGTGAGGAGAGGGAGAGAAAGGTCCATAACCAAAACTACAAAGGAAGAGATGAAGCGTTGCTATTGGCGGAAAGAAAAAAGAGGTTGCTTTGAAGTCAGAAACGTCGACACATGGCAGCATGTGAAGACAACCCGCCGCTTAAACCACGAACGGTGACGAAAGGCTTCTTGTTTGCATGTGCAACCAATCTCCCTTCTTCTTTTTTTTTTTTTTTTCTGATCATCTAAAATTATATTGAAAACTATATAAAGGTCAGTTTAAGAGTAACCAATTGTGACTATGTGATTAAAAAATATAACATTAATTTTTTTTTTAAAGAAACTAACAAATATTGTACGTTCTCCGTTTTTATTTCAAAATATAGGTTGTTTTAGAAAAGAAGTGATCATACGTGATGTCCAAATTGTACCTCATGTTTGGAATGTTTCCGGAGTGTTGATAGATGTTCGTTATATGTTTCTCCTTTTCTTCTTTAATCCATTGCAACTGCTACATTTTGCATCTTTAACACTTTAATTTGTGCCTCCAATTCCTTAATGTGAGATGAAATAGCTTCAACATTCCTTAAGGGGACGATCCACATGATACTGCACTGCTGCAAGATTGATATGAGACATTTTTATCTTATTCTAACTTTTGTTTTTTAGTTTTTATTTAATATTTTTAGTCATTACCGAGTCGTTTCAGGTTACTAGGAAATTATAAGCACGTATTCGATGAATTGGAGGCTCTAGAGCAAAAAGGAGTCAAAATAGAGCAAAAGGTATCAAAGTGAAGAAAATAGCACTTCAGAGTACCTATTATGTTTCAGAGCACCCACTCCGTCCACCAAAGCACCCGCTCCGTCCACCAAAACAAATATAGAAACTTCATTAACTTAATTCTGGACGCGCAAGGAGAGAAAAATGGGGAGCCGTCACCCTCAAAACATGACTTGACATTTTTTTGAGTTCTTTATCATTTAGACATTTTTGAGTTTTTTTTTATCATTTAGACATTTTTTTCCTTTGAGTTTTAAGAGATTTCTACTTGTAAGATTCGGGAGAAGAATCTCTGCTACACTGAAGAAGAATTCTGAACCTTATTTACTCTGCTTTATATTTCATGGATTTCTTTTCATCTGTTGCTGAGTTTTATTCCTCCATGTCTGAGTAAGTTCTCTAGTTAGATCAATGATTTCAATGGTATTCATGAGTTGATGGATTGAATACAAATAGGGATTTGAATTGATTGTCTTCACCACTTGCTACTCTTAATGCTTGAATTGAATTGATCACTTGATTCGTGATTTTAGGTTAATTTATTCATCAAGTGTTATAAGTTGCTAGAAGAGACATTGGTGAGCGATTTGTCCTTAGCCAACAATAGTTGATGCTAAGGCGAATCGTGAATATATCAAACCTATTCAATAATGCTTGTCTACGATTTTAGGACCAAACGACACTTTAGGATTCTAGGTCATTAGATAAAGTTGTTGATGCCACGATAGTGGATTGATTTTTTTTTTTTTTGAGTTTAAGAATTGTGCTTAATTGTCCCTAAATAGTTGTTCGATCTCTTGCTCTGAATTTCCTACGAAATTTCCTTGGTCTAACGCTTTGTTTTATTGAGTTTTATTCACTGCTAAAATCTTGTTATTTGTTACCAAAACAATCAAAATCAACTTGTTGTCTTAGCTTCTTTTCAATTCCTTGTAGATTCATAGTGTAACACTGGTTTTTTGGAATTGAACTTTTCTATATTACAATTATAAGCCGTAAAATGACTAAATCCAGTGTATCAAAGACAAATTCGTTACAAATGAGCAAAACTAAAACAAAGATAATGTTGTTGTTATGAAAATAGCAAGTAAATAACACGTTAAAAACATGCTGGAAAGCAATAAAACGAATGTTTTTGGGCACAGGAGAATTCACATGAATTTGTTGATTTCATTCATAGAATCTAATAAAAAAAATTTGATTAACTAAGTTCTTGAAATCGAGTAATAAATGTATAAAATGAACATATTCTTGTAGTTTCAATTACATTTATGTCTACCAAATTAGTTAGCCAATTCTCACAGCCAATTAAAGCAAGTAACGCACAATTAGTTCACAAAAATCTATAACTTAACTTCCACAGTTTCACTATAAACTCAAATAATACTAACTCAAGTTGATATATGTAACACTTTCATGTTTTTATGATTCTGTTATATCTAAGTTTAGTTTGAAAGGTGCACAATCAAGCAATCGGTAATAAACACAAGTATAGACGAAGAACATAAAAGAGAAAACTATTCTAAACCCAACCACCTAAGCTATTTAATCCATGATCTATATACTCTTTGACAACCCTTACCCTAAAACATGGCTAACAAAAGCATAACAACTGATTGAAAAATGTGCATAACCATAAACCAAAGTAAAAGACAAAGTGTTTATAGATCTTCTCTTTAAAACTATAAGAGGTGAGGAATTCTTTTTTTTTTTGTAATTCAAGAAGAATCTCCGGTTGAACCGAGACTAATTTTCATTGGGGAAGTAATGCACACGAATAGACGTTCCTTCCAGTTTTTCAAATGAACCGTAAACAAGTATCTATATTTGTGTGGTCAAATGAAAAAAATGTTTAGCAATTCCACGCTTGAGGGCTCTGGCCTAAACCAACAGGACAACTCTTTCCGTAGTGGGAACCACTAGACCACCACTACTCCGGAAAATTCTCCTCCCAAAGAAAATAATATAAACCCTAAGAGAAAAATGTGGCTATAGTGTTTGTCCTGTGTGGCTGTGTTAAACTTTTTGCTACCTTTATCATCTTTATCTTTTGTTAAATGCAATAAATGGTTTAACAAAGTAACCGTCTCTATCTTTTAGTAATCTCTTCGAATAAGCAATATTCTTTGTACAAGCGTCATCTTTTTTGGTTTTCTGATTTTAATTTTTAGTTGTTTCTTCTCTTTTTCTTTTCTTTTTGAATTCTCATATCTATAATAAACTCGTTATTTGATGATCAATCTGATTCCTTTTTTGGTGATTGTGTCTTCGTCGGAGTTTAGCCGTTACTATTAATCATTGTTAGTATCTATTAAAACTCCATTCACATAAGTATATGTTTAGTTGTAACTTTATCTCTTGAATTTCATCGGTCAAAAATATGTCAAGTGACTTTTAGATGTTTTGTTGGTTTAACCAAATTAAAGATGTGTATGGTGGATGTGTTTTTTGTTAATATTTTTTGTCCATTCTCGCTTATATAGTTAGTTTTGATGTATTTTCCAGTGATTATGGTGAACATATCATGGATCATCTTTGCTTTATACAAATTTTTAAAGAACTTATTGTCGTAATGATGATCTTGACTGAAACTACCGTAGGACTACTATATCAGAGAAAATGTGAAACTTTGAAAAATGTGACACATTAATTTTAAATGGAAGAAAATCAAAATCAACGATTGTTAAAATGATACAAAAGTACTAGTAGTTTCAAAATAATTAGTGAAAAATTTAAGTTTTGAATTTTGTTATATGATATTCATTTTAAAAGATTAGCTAAAGAATGTCACATTTATTGTATCAATATATAATATAATTAAATATGAAAAATATTAAAAATAATAATAAAAATAATAACATATATAATAACTAAACCTTGTCTTTATATAAATTGTTTTAAAATTTTATAATATTGATCGATATAGAATTAATAAATTGTTTAGCTTGAACAATAAATAATTCATCTTTTCTATAAACATGACCTTGCCAATCTCACATACTGAAGGCAAAGTCGATTCCTGTTTGTTAACTAAATCTTATATCTCGTTAAAATTTAGTTTTACTTTTCTTCATAGCAAAAAGAAAAGAAAAACACTTACCCCAGGGCTGGCTTGTAAAAGATTTTCTTTCTTTCTGTATCTATAATAGCAAACCTTCGATCCAAAAAAAAAAAAGTCTCACGATGTTGTTCTATCTTCTATGTACAATGTTAATGTAATTATTCCAGGTTGATAAAATCCGTATCTACCTCCTCCACTTCGATAGGAAAGTAGAAGTTTTTCAAATCTTTTGGCCACAAAGATAAATTTAAAACCGACCGGGAGAACATACTTTTGTAAAAGTGAGATTGCNCTTCCTTTTTTTTTTTTGTGTGGTTATCTAAAATTATAGTGGAAAACTATATAAAGGTCAGTTTAAGAGTAACCAATTTTGACCATGTGACTAAAAATATAACATTACTTTCTTTTAAAGAAACTAACAAATATTGTACGTTCTCCGTTTTTATTTCAAAATATAGGATGTTTTAGAAAAGAAGTGATCATATACGTGATGTCCAAATTGTACCTCATGTTTGGAATGTTTCCGGAGTGTTGATAGATGTCGTTGTATGTTTCATCTTCTCTTCTTTAATCCATTGCAACTGCTGAATTTTGCATCTTTAACACTTTGTGCTTCCAATTCCTTAATGTGAGATATGATGAAATAACTTCAACATTCCTTAAGGGGACGACGATCCACATGATACTGTACTGCTGCAAGATAAATTCGTTATACAAGAGCAAAACTAAAACAAAGATAATGTTGTTGTGTTATGAAAATAGGAAGTAAATGAGACGTTAAAAAACATGCAGGAAAGCAATAAAACGAATGTTGGGCACAGGAGAACTCACATGAATTCATATATTGTTAATTTCATTCATAAAATCTAATAATAAAAATTTGATGAACTAAGTTCTTGAAATCGAGTAATAGATATAAAATAAATATATTCTTGTAGTTTCAATTACTTATGTCTAACAAATTAGTTAGCCAATTATAAAGAAAGTAACACACAATTAGTTCACAAAAATCTATAACTCAACTCCTGCAGAGTCACTCTAAGCTCGAATAATACTAATTCAAGTTAATATATGTAACACTTTCGTGTTTATATCTATCTAAGTTTAGTTTGAAAGGTGCACAATCAAGCAATCGGTAATAAACACAAGTATAGACAAAGAACTTTAGAGAAAACTATTCTAAACCCAACCATCTGAGCTATTTAATTAATCGATGATATACCCTTTGAAAACTCTTACCCTAGAACATGGCTAAACATAACAACTGATTGAAAAATCTGCATAACCATAAACCAAAGTAAAAGACAAAGTGTTTAGAGATCTTCTCTTTAAAACTATAAGAGGAGGAAATTTTCTCCCAAGGAAAATAATCTAAAACCTAAGAAGAAAACCCAAGTTTGTCCTGTGTGGCTGTGTTAAATTTATAGCTACCTCTGTCTTTATCTTTTGTTAAATGCAATAAATGGTTTAACAAAGTAACCGATCTCTATCTTTTATTAATCTCTTCGAATAAGCGATATTCTTTGTACAAGCGTTATCTTTTTTGGTTTTCTGATTTTAATGTTGGTTGTTTTCTTCTCTTTTTCCTTTTTTTTTTGAATTCTCATTTCTAAAATAAATTCGTTGTTTGATGATCAGTCTGACTCTTTTTTCGGTGATTGTGTCTTCGTCGGAATTCAGCGGTTACTGTAAATCAGTGTCATTATCTATTAAAACTCCATTCACATATGTTTAGTTGTAACTTTCTCCCTTGAATTTCATCGGTCATAATATGTTAAGTATCTTTTAGATGTTTTGTTGGTTTAACCAAAGTGTGAATTATGGCATACTAGATTAGGATCCGCGTGATACGCGGATGGAAAAATATATTCGAAATCTGAAATTGATAACCTGCATAATATATTTATGAGAAATACCCTATAATGAACCATTAGAAGTTTTTATGACCAAAATGAATTCAATGGGAGAAATGGACAAAAATGTTTCATTAAAGAACACAAAAAGACAAATTTAACCTTCCTTCTTAAAACATTAAAAGAAAAATAATAAATAAACAATATAAGTTTTAGAGTTTAAGGGTTTATGATTTAAGATTTAAGGGTTTATGGT
>OVBB01000652.1:6101-16530 GCA_900406415.1 Isatis lusitanica
AAAAAAAAAGGAAAATGTGCTAACTTTGAGTGCCAGTGGTTGCTGGGTTTGTTGCTTCATGTGGGTTATTCCCTGGCATGCGTTGGCCTGAGGAGCATTGACATTTATTCACTTGGTTTATATATGAATTTGGATCTGGCTGAAGGAACCTTCCCCACAATCCTCGCAGGTTTCTTTGATCTGGGTTCTCCTTCAGGAGATAAAACACATATATTCCCAATGCAGTAGCACAAACTATGGCGGCAGCAAGAAACAAAACCCAAAAACTATCGATGCCAAGTTGGCGGAAGGATACTGAGGGATTTGGGTCGGGGTTGGTGAATGGATCTGGGCAACTTTCATCTGTTTTCTTGAACCATGCGTTCTCGAGTTGGGTTGCCTTGTTCGACTCTTCCACTTTTAGAATGGCTCTTGAAACATCAGCCACTAGAGGGGATCCAATGGGAAACACCTGCGGAAGAAACTTATGGTCTTAGCACTTGGTTCAAGAATACTGAAAGAGAGAGTTTGTTGCAAAGGTATGGACTTACGAAGCCGAATCCATCGACCTTGAATGGCGTTTGAACCATTTTATACTTGTTACAGTATTGTCCAAGAAAAAGTCTCACATATGGCACTTCCATGAAAACTGCAGAAATGCCCCCCCNGGTATGGACTTACGAAGCCGAATCCATCGACCTTGAATGGCGTTTGAACCATTTTATACTTGTTACAGTATTGTCCGAGAAAAAGTCTCACATATGGCACTTCCATGAAAACTGCAGAAATGCCCCCCCTTGCTGGTCCTTTGCTTAGTAGCTCGTCACAGTGTTCTTCGGATCCATAGGTTACGAGATTAGCATCTGAGAAACCTGTTTCTCTGAGTCTTCCCAGAATGAAGGAACTCCTTTGATATCCCACAAGTTCTCCCTTTGCCAGCAAGCTATTTATGTTGGTTACTGTTGGATGAAGCTGCTGTGATGTAAGAAGCGATGCCAAACTAGCGGTGTAACTCTGAGTCAACACAAGTACTAAGAAGTACCAAATGATAACCACGAGCCTCGCCCAGAAGCTAAGCACTCTTTCTCCTGAAGATGCATTGAGATGTAAGTAAGATGATGTTTGGAAATAATTGCAACACTTTAGTATGTGAAAAATGAGCATTTCTATTGCAATGTTATGAAGGAGAGAGTGAACATACTCGGCGCAAAGACCATAATGGAGAAAGCAAACCAGAATATAGTACTGATTTGATACTCTCCAGGCCCATCAAAGTCTGGGTTTACCCTATGTTCAAGAACCCATACGACAATGCCAATTATGAAAAAGGACAAAAGGCTGATTAGCCAAAGTCCCCACGTCAAAGGCTTCAAAAATATGGTACAGCCTCTTTTAACATGGTCTTTAACAGGAACGACCAGACCCACACCTGATGGTGTGTACGGCAATGAAAACTCAACATACATTGACCTATTTGCCGATATTGTTGTGTCTGCGACTACAGCATCATATTTCTGCTCCAAACACAAAGAACAAGGACATCGTTTAGAGAATCCAGCTTAATGAAGGTTAGACATAAAAGAGGAAATGGTTGGTATGCTTCACCCCGAGGTACACTTGGTAGACTAAAGTCTCATAATCCATATCTTCTACAGGAATGAAGTCATAGGAAATATCGTAGGGCATCGCTTGAATAACAGCCTCAAAGTAGTCGATGCAGAATCCAGTGAAAACTGTTAAGTTGGTGATAGGATCCCTTGTACCCTTCAAAAATTGCGCGAACCCGTTATTAGTCGGCACTCCAATCTTCAACCTTTTCCCATTTGTAGGGATCTCCCATCCTTTGGGTACAAAGGTGGTGTCTCCAGGCCATATAATAGGTCTGAGTCTAGCTTGCCAAGTAGAGGAAGTGGTCGTGGTATCTGGTTTTTGGTCCACGTTTTTCAAGAGACCATGTTCTTTCATCCAGTATCCTATGGTCCTTCCTCCATGCCCATTCACATTGACAATCTCAAACACTGACGGCTGCAAGACCTTTGAACCNGTTCTCGGTTGATAAATCGGAAATCACCAGCAAGACCTTTGAACCGAACTCCAGAGAGTGTCTGGAGAAGTTTTGGACCATATTGCGATACACCTAGACCTTGAAGTTCAGACATGTTCCTCATGGCATCTGTCTTGGCAAAGGTCAAATTTGATGTGCCAGCTTCTTCGATGGCCAATGCCAGTGCAGTGGTGGCATCATAAGCCCACAATCCGTACACGCTCAGGTCAGAAACTGGGAATCTCTTCTTCCATCGAGATCTAAATGTTTCAAGCTCTTCGGATTTCGGGACATAAGTCTTTACACCCAATACCCCTTGAATTGTTTCAATTTCCGTCTCGTTCATGATACTCAGACCATCGGTAATAGCGTTGGTGAGGATCCAGACATATCCTTGCTTCATCAAACCATTCTCCTTAGCTTTGGCGAAAAATCTTGAGGCAAGCAATTCAACAAGGTGGACAACAAATACTCTAGTGGGTAGAGTCATCATCCGGAGAAGCTCCACGGAGATTTCATCATCCGTGGCATTAGGGGAGATCACGGTCCTATAAGGCATACGAACGTTAATCTCTTGTAACGCATCGGTAAGATGAGGCATTATACCTTCTCCGAAGGTGTTGTCAACGTATACAGGTACAACCTCTCTCCACCCAAAAAGTTTGACGATTGCTTTAATGGCGTGCACTTGAGATGAATCATCATACGTAGCACGAAAGAAATATTGACTACGGATGGAAGCTAGGAAGGGACTTGTTGCAGAATATGAAACAATCGGCACCTGAGACTTTTGTCCTATCTCAATCATGAATTGCGCCTGCATCGAAGTCCATGGCCCTAGAATCGCTTTCACTTCCTTGTTTGTTATCAGATCAATAGCTGCGACAAAGTCAATGCCAAGGAATGTTCTATTNATAGAGTTCTATTATCCGAAAAAACTTGGAAGAGACAGCATAAATGTAGACAAGAATTGTGCATATGATCGAACTGATGGTTAATGACACATATACAAGCCCAGTGCATGTGTGTACCTGCTGCTGCTGCAGTAACAACATCGTTTTTGGAGTCAACAACGGTGGTTACAAGCCTTGTCCGGGTTTCTGGATGGGAAGAGTAGAAATCAGAAAGAGACATGTTGATACAGAGCAAGCTCATGTTGGAGTATGCCATTCCGACATCGTTCACGATTCCCACTTTAACATCTGTTTCCGTATTCTGTCCTTCTCCGACTTGCATCAATAAGACGATGACAAAGAAGAGTAGGTTGAAAACGAGCTCGTTTTCTCTTTTCATATTTTTTCCTTCTTTCTCGTCAGAACTTGCAGACAAAGAAGAAACTTGGTGGTCTATAGGGTTATGCTATTTAATTGCAGACTGAGATGGTTTGAGAATTTGGGAAGTGGAGAAGTCATGATATGGTAAATTATGTTGTTGAATGTATCAAACTCCAACTTGATATATCTAATCAGTGGAACGAACTTGTTTTCCAATATTCTGATTTAGTAAACGATTAGGGTCAACTGTTGCCAAGGAAGAGACTTCGTCCAATGCATATTCAAACTATAGGCAACAAATTCTCTCTCACGTAATTCCAGTGTACAGCTTAAAATATGTGTATCAATGTCGGGTAGAGAAGGCTTTGACTTAATATTATTGACATATCAAGCAACAACTTATGCGTTTGAGGCTCTTCGAACTTGCTGCATAAACAAAGATTTCGGTCAAATAAACAATCATAAACTCATAGTCAAACTTCTTAAGATTATATAGTCATATAACGATAGAGAAGGTTGTAGTTTCGTCTAGGAAAAAAAAAAAAAAACTGTTATATTTATAACATGTAAACGCAAAACAAATAATGGAGGTTTAGTTTGTGCAGTGAAACCTTGTGTTATGTCATTAATTACGAAGATATCACCCAGTCCAGATATTATTATTAGGCCTCTTTGCTTTTCCATTTGCAATTTGTGCATGTCTTCGTCGTTAGCTGTGGCGCGTGGTCCCTTCCAGTACCTTACCAGATTTACAACAGATCGATGTTAAATTGTACCCAACCATGAGATTAGCTTCAGTCCCTAGCTAGGTTGTGACGATCTGTATATGTTTTATGATGGTTCACGTTGTATTCCTCGTCAAGTAATAATGAACTACTCCTTATCATATCATATATTACTTCGATAAAGTATTGGGATATGTTTTTTTGACAGATTTATTTATGTCCATCGATGCAAGCAGAATATAGACATTTTTTTTTCTTTAACATCAGAAAAACTTATAAGCTTGATTTTCTAGACAAATGCAATGAAGATAATGCTTGCGGAAAGTAAAATATTAGGCTTAAGTCTTGGGTTATCGGCCACCAAACCAAATGTCGGTACACATGGTTTGAGATTTCACCCTATATAAAGGCACGAAAGTGTAAATGTTAGAGAATACTCATCCTTTCTTCCCATCTCTACCTTCGTTATCTATCTTCTTCAAATTTTCAACCAATTAACAAGAATGACAAACCATCTTCAAGAGCCCTTAACCACTTACTCGGGTCTAACCAAAGAAGAAGAACAAGTTGACGAAGAGATGTTGAGCTTGCAAGCGTTGAAGATCACGAGCACATTGGCTTTTCCAATGGTTTTCAAAGCTGCCTTGGAGCTTGGCGTCCTCGACACTATTGCTGCCATGGGGAAGGGCGCGTGGCTCTCCTCTTCGGAGATAGCTTTTGGTCTCCCAACCAAGCCCACCAATCCAGAGGCGCCAATGTTACTAGACCGGATGTTGCGGTTACTCGTCAGCCACTCTATCTTAAAGTGTCGTATGGTTGAAACCGGAGAAAACGATCAAAGAACCCAAAGGGTATATGCAGCCGAACCGGTTTGCACGTTTTTCTTAAACTGTGGCGATGACTCGGGTTCTCTCAAGTCCATGTTCATGGTGCACCAAAGCCAAGTCGTTTTTGAAACCTGGTACCTAATTTCATTATTTGCCAATAAGCCGAGTTAGTAGTTGATCCTCAATTATATTGAACCGGTTTAACGTTTTAACTAAACCAATAGGCCATAAACTGCTCTTCAATATACACACTTTCAATAAACAACAACTTACGATTTGTTTTTCACTGCAGGACACATCTGAAAGATGTGATACAAGATGGAAAAGATACATTCAGTTCTGCTCATGGCATGCGATTCTTCGAATACATCGGTTTGGACGAACAGTTCGCTTGTATGTTTAACCAGGCAATGTCAGAATCTACTACCCTGATCATGAAGAGGCTTTTAGAAGTTTACAAAGGATTCGAAGATGCAAATACTTTGGTGGATATTGGAGGAGGACTTGGCACCGTACTAAATCTTGTCACTTCCAAGTATCCTCAAATTAAGGGAATCAATTTCGACTTAGGCACCGTTTTGGCTCGTGCTCCTCTTTATCCAGGTTCATAAATTATTTGATGTTTTGGGGTTTTGATGTTAAATAAATTTGATAAGCTGTACATATGTAAGTGCTTTGTTTTTCGACAACTCTCCTAAAATTATTGTTTTCATATCGTTTAATCTTACTAAAATCGGTACGTAATAGGAGTTGAGCATGTAGCAGGAGATATGTTTATAGAAGTTCCAAAGGGAGATGCTATTTTCATGAAAGTAAGTTACATGCATCTTTAACCAATAATATATAATTTCATGGCTAAAAATCTCTATTTACGAATTAAGATGGACAAAATAATTGCAGTGGATACTACATGACTGGACAGACGAAGATTGTGTGAAGATTCTTAAAAACTGTTGGAAGAGCCTTCCGGAAAAGGGAAAAGTAATAATAGTTGAAATGGTTACACCGATGGAAACAAAGAATGATGAACTTTTCTCTAACATTGTTTTCAGCATGGATATGCTGATGTTAACACAATGTTCGGGTGGTAAAGAGAGGTCTTTCTCCCAGTTTGAAGCATTAGCCTCTGCTTCCGGTTTTCTTGATTGTGAGATCATCTGTCTTGCTTATACATATTCTGTAATCGAATTCCACAAATAGATTCAAAGTCTACCAAAAGAAGTGTGTTGGTTATGTGGATGGAAATTATGAAACAAAAAAATTGTAATAATTAAAAGATTATCTCTGTATTGTTTGTTTGTTTTTTATTCAAGATTGTTGTAATGGTTATTTGTTTTTCATTAGTATCAACAATGTGAAATAATACTGATCATGTTAAAGATGTGGTTTGCATTAAGGCTTCTCTTAGGACTTCCTACTTAATATATGCAAAGATAATGGATGGAAGAAACTGTTCTACGTCTTGCAAACATCTTTGAACGATCGAGAGGAGCAATGCAAAAAGTTGAAAATATGTGTTCATTTTGCGATGTATAACCAAGCGGGTCATTAATATTTCATCAAGGGGAGTGCGCCCACACACACGCCAAATGAAAAGAACAAGACAAATAAAAGTCCAAACTCAGTCAGACGGTTTTTAATCTCATTCTCCTACCTCATTGTCTTTTCTCACTAAGTATACTAGCAGTACGAAAAAGGGAATCAAAGCAGACATAACAGAGCGTACACTGAGCCAAGCTCACATGTCTGAAACAACAGTCTCAGACACAATTTATTTTGGTGGAGAACTTAAGCACAGGACTTGTGTTTTTGTCCCGAATGAGTTCCAACACAAAAGACTCCCCTATCTTTACGCCATGAGCTTCACAGAATCCTTTCCAGTCTCTTCCTAATCTCATACTTCCGCGCCTGTTTTCTTTCGCAAGATGCACCTTCCGGTTTACTCCGTCTTGACCCAACAGAGTTATCTTCCCTACTTTGTTGATGCCATTCTTCCGCGTGAAACGTAGTGGAAGCCTCTGCGCAAACAAAAAAAATTTTGATCGACGCAAAATGATTGACCAAATACATCTCATAAACCTAGGCAGTAATAGACAACATCGAGTACTTACCATTTTATTGCTTCTAACAGCGTATGGTGTAATAGTTAATGTCACAAACCGGTTTTGACTCGCTCCCTGTTTCGACCGATACTTCCATTTCTTTGTATTCAAACATTCCCTTGAGCTGCTCTTGTCTTCAATGCTCTCCTCTTCACTTTCCTCCTTTACACTCATGTCGTCTCTGCTCTCCTCTTCACTTTCATCGCTTTCACTACTCTCTTCTCCGCTTCTAGGATTTGTGGATAGCGAATTTACATCGTTACCTTCGGAACAGTCTTCTTGCCTTGTCTCACGGTTGGATGCTGCAGGGCACAACCGAAGAACAGGCTTTTCTCTGGTTCCAACCAGTTTAAACCTGAAGGGATCTCTAGCCTTTATCCCGTTTGCTTGGCAGAAACTTCTCCAGCCTTGTGAGATAACTGTAGTGTTGTTTGATTTGTTGCGTCTCAAAACTAAATTCCATGTTCCACCCTTTTCATTCTTCATAACCAGCTCACAACATCCTTCCTTCAGACCATTTGAGTTCACAAACCTCCTTGAAAGGTACTGCAACATCATATTAAAATCACCCAATTCATACTAAACCACATAAGTTCCCATGATTCTTCTGTAAGGGATTCATGAACCGAAAAGTTGTACTCACCAGCGCATCATTACGTAGGCTTGAAGGCGTGAGAGATCCCACGAGATAAGAATGTAAATCGTCCTCATGTCTATGTTCTGCTTGGTACAAACGTATTACAGGCGTTCCAGATTTTTGGACCAGTTTGAATGTATAGCGCCCTCCATTTATCCCATTGGCTCTGCAGAATCTTCTCCAGCCATGTCTGAGATAAGTCCCGTTTTTGACGTGATCCAAACTTAAGTTCCATGATCTTCCCATTTCGTTAAGAAGCACAATCTTACAGTATGTTTTGCTCAAACCGTTTGACCTCACAAAACTAATTGGAATATACTGCAACCCACATCATAAAATTGACGCTGCAAACACTGAGTATATGATTTAATCTATCATGTAGCAAATTTAAACTAATACTAGTATGAGACTTCTGCTTATTTAAAGATGGAACTTTTTTGGGAATCTAACCAGTTTATCGTCACGCAAGCTTGAGACTGTAACATTTGTTACAAAACAAGAATAGTCTGATGAAGAATCTTCTTCTTTCCTCGGATCCTTCGCTCTCTTCTTCATTGGTTTCATTTCTGAAGCTAAAACAGTCAAAATTCCACAGGGAAACATCAAATATTATTTCTTTTGTCCAGATTTTAAGTACATTTCAAAGAGGAAAAAGACTGAAAATTTACGTATGTTGTCCTTATGACCATCATCATCGACTTCGTGAGCTGGTGTATACTCAATCTCACAGCAACTGGGTCCCAATGCAGTGACATGAAACACCAAATCTCCATCGTGTCTGAAAACAACAACATCGCCAATACGAAGATCATGAGCTGTGACGAATTCTTTCCAGCCTCCGGTGAGTCTCCGGCCATCGATTTCCACTTCCCAAGTCGTATCTGAAGCATCCGACCTCAGTTTCGCAGTCTTGTGTTCGTTTCTTCCTTCAACATGCTCTAAAAAGAAGGCTACAGGGATGCTCTGCAACAACATGCAAAAGAATTTGATCTTTTTTAAACGAAACCATCTCTCTCACAGAGAAGCATTACTCGGTGAAGAGGAACAGAGCGTAGAGTAGAACCAGGTGAGAGTGAAAGCCGGGAAGAAGAGGCTTGAAAAAATGTGGATTTTTCGGAGATTGAAGGACCGCCATTGTCGAACACCTCAAGTGTAAAGCACTGAAATTTTATCTCCTTGGCAGAAGAAGATTTACCAAAATTTCTATTTTCAAGAAAAAAAAACAGGTGAATTTTCTACTGGATTCGATTTAAGCTTTTGTCAGAGAAACTCATATATTTTCAAAAGACTTTTTTTTTGGTCTCGAACCTCGAGGCAAGAACACGTCGCAGAAAAGTTTCGATGCTGCGAACTTTTCACCAGTGACCTCGTAGATCTCGTCCAACAAACACCTTTTGGCTTTTACGATTGAACTTTCAACATTATTGAAAACTGGAAAGATAATTCGACAGTCCAACTAATTAAACAATCCTTAACCGCAGTATTCTTTTTTATCAAATTTAGAGAAATTAATTAAATTACTCTGTTCTTCAGTCACAGATTGTTTCGATCTTGACCTTCGAACAAAACTTAAGAACATGCATTGTATCTTTCCACATGAACTCCGACACAAAAGGCTGCCCAATTTTCAACACGTCATTGGCTTCACAGAAATGTTTCCATCATTTTCCCAATCCTCTTCTTCCATAGTTTGGACCATCCTTCACCTGATTCGTTAACCACCTCGCACCATGTTTATCCATCAGGATTATCTTTTGTGCTTGTTAATCCTGTTGGCGTTGGTGAAGCTTACAGGAAGAGTCTGTACAAGTTATAGAAACCAAGAGAAAGTATAGAGATAAATAACAGAGGAAAAACATATGTAAACGTAAACAAGATTTGGAGCTTTTGAAGTTGTAACGTGTGAGAATGATCGGTGACAAATTGGTTTTTCCTTGAAGATGATGAAGCTACCAAATTAGGACGTCTCTTTGCCTTCTTACTCCCTCTCTCTCTGCTCATGAGTTCTGAACACTCTTCTTCAGGACAGATGCAGATCATTGGAGTGGTTTCCCCGTCTCCGACCAGATTAAACGTGATTAGATCTCCTACTTTTCGTCTGTTATCAAGGCAGAATCTTCTCCAGCCTCCTCGGATGTAATAACGTCCCCCTGGTTCTCTAAACTTCAATTTCACAGTCCACGATTTTCCCTCTCTGTTCACTACTATCATCTCGTGACATTGTTTGTTCAGAGCATTCGAACTCGCAGCTTCCACAGGAAGATACTGCAAACCCGAATTATACATCATGAACATGGCTTGTACATATGAAATAGAATGAAGCAAGTACTCACAAGTGTGTCCACTTTTAGGTTTGAAACAGTGACTTCTGCTACAAAACAGTAGTCGAATGAGAATGAAGACTTTCGCTCTGTTTTGGGTTTTAGAATCTTCGTCTTCACAACTTTTCCTGAATCAATCATCAGAGAAACAGTTTCCTTGTTCTATCAAAAAGATTTCAAAAGATTGATATATTCTTCTGGTGAACTTGGATACAGGCTATAGATAAGACAGAGACTAAACTTACTAATCTCGTGCTGCTTCTCATTGTCATCGTCGTCATCATGACTGTTGTCAATCTCTTCTTCCTTGATAATGTGAGATTGTGCATACTGAATCTCACAACAGCTAGGACCCAAAGGAGTGACACTAAACATCATGTCTCCTTCGTGTTTGAAAATAATAATGTCGCCGATTCGAAGGTCATGTGCTGTGGCGAAGTCTTTCCAGCCTCTGGTGAACCTCCGCCCTTCTATTTTCACTTCCCAAGTGTTATCTGAAGCGTCCGATCTCAGTTTCGCT
>OVBB01000653.1:0-18851 GCA_900406415.1 Isatis lusitanica
GTGATTCAATCCACCATCGCAACCCATTCCATTGATCCAACACAAGAGAAGTGAACGCCATTATGTAGATCTCCACCATCGACCATCAACTAGCCAAGAGAAAGAGTGATCACCATCTCACGGCTCCATCCTCTTGACCATCAAGATAAGAACACCACCGGTTCTTATATCAGTTATGCATTCCCCTAGCCCCATTGACTTTAGGATAATCTTAGTATCCAGGGCCCACTCTAAGTAATTGTCTCCCGAGACATTGAGTGCAGCATATTCTAGATTGTTGATTTTTGACATCCTAACCTCCAAAAGGGTTGTCTGGTATTGATCTGGCAGCTAATAGACCTCGGAATACTATCTTGGCCGCGAGCTGATTGGAGTTGTTGGACGGCGATCTCTCTTTCTCCTCTTTCAGGTCGGCGGCGCTTAGGTTTTTGGTGGCTGCAACTCTCAGGGTTTGGCGGCGGCGGTTCTTTGGGTTTAGAGCAAGTTTGTGCTGATAACGTGTTGTAAACTGAATGTTTCTGTATCTATTAATGAATGACCAAGGGTCCATATATATAGTGGTTTACATGAAGGGAGAAAAGGAAATATTACATAAACTAGAAAAGGTAAACTTTGGACAACAAGGAATTGGAAATTGGGCCGGTTATGGAGTCCATCACGACTTAATTTATAACAGTTATCTATTTGCTTTATTTAAGCCAAAATTGATCGCCCTCTTCCTATAATCACGCGTTAGAACTAAAGATGAACATCTTTGGAGACAAGTAAGAAACAGATTTGATGCTGAAGGTTGTGATAAATTTAGGCTCAGATTAATCTAACAAAGAGGAGACGATGGCAGAACCCACAAATTACTAACCGGTGATGAAGTTGATGCGTTAATACCCATTGATTTTCAACCAAATACGGAGAAACGATATACTATCATTGAGACGAAAGATGGTCATCTCAAGAGAATTTATGAGGTTCACCCTTCTTATCTACCTCTTCAGTATCCCCTTCTTTTTTCTTATGGAGATGATGAATTCCGTCTGGACATACCAATTGGTTTGGGTAATACAGAAGGAAGAAAGCGTAACTCAATAACTATGCGTGAGATTTTTGCTTTCCGCATGCTTGAGAGGAATGGTGAATCACCAATTATAAGCGTATCAGGAAGACTATTCCAACAGTTTCTGGTCGATGCTTACACAATGATTGAGTCCAGTCGTTTGCGTTATTTTGGATTCAATCAAAAAATGCTTTGGTCTAATAACTATGAAAGCATACATAAGGCAGATGCAGCCGGTGGTGCAAATATGGGCAAACAGGGCACAAGAATCTTCATTCCTGCGAGTTTTACAGGAGGTCCACGTTACATGCAACAACACTATCTTGACGCAATGGCTATTTGTAGGCGTTTTGGATTTCATGATATTTTTTATAACGTTCACATGTAATCCAAAATGGTCTGAGATTACGAGGTTCCTTCAAAGATATGGTCGAACAACCGAAGATAGACCAGACATTATATGCAGAATATTGAAGATTAAACTTGACGATCGAATGGATGAGTTGATAAATAAGAAAGGAGGTGTTATTGGCAAAACTTCTGCTGGTACGTACAGTTTTTTAATACTAAATTCTTTTTTTTTGGGGGGGGGGGGGNGGGGGGATTCAAACAATGCATCGATGTATTGCAATTTAATTCACCTTTGTTTTAGTTTACTATATTTTTTGTTCCTGTGCAGCGATGTATACAATAGAGTTTTAGAGAAGAGGCCTGCCACATGCTCATATTCTTCTATTTCTTGCGAAAGGAAACAGAATAGCCACTACTAATGACATCGACCGTTTTATCTCCGCCGAAATTCGAGATAGTGTTTAAGAGCCTGAGTTGTACAAGTTGGTCAGAGACAGTATGCTTCATGGTCCATGCGGAGTAGCAAATCCAAGTCAGATTTGTATGGCTAATGGAAAATGTTCTAAGAAGTTCTCCAAGCCTTTCCGCGAACATACAACCATTGATTCTAATGGTTTTCCTTCTTATAAACGAAGAAATGACAATATATCAGCTGAGAAAAATGGTGTACAATTAGATAATAGGTATGTTGTTCCTTATGACAAACACTTTCTCATCTGTTATATAGCTCATATGAATGTAGAGTGGTGTATACAAACTCGGGCTGTAAAATATCTTTTTAAGTACATCCACAAGGGTCCGGACTACGTATCAGCAGCAGTTGACATTGAAGAAAATGGTGTTGTTGATGAAATAAAGAGATTTTATGATTGTAGGTTATATGCGCTAACGATAGCAAAAACATTTTCCCTAACAATGTATTATTAAATTCATCTTTTTAACATATGGCCTAATGTAGCTATGTATTTGCCTGTGAAGCTACTTGGAGAATACTTGCTTTCCCTACAACCTACTGAACATTGGCTGTAGAGAAACTATCATTTCATTTGCCGGGGCAGCAAGCTGTGGTACACGACGAATATGAACCACTGGAAACTTTACTCAATCGTACGAATGTCAGCATGTCAATGTTTTTAGGTTAGTTTGAGGCATGTAAGATTTATCCGGAGGCAAAGTTGCTCACCTATGCCGAGATACCTACTAAATTTACATTGAATAAAAAAGAGGGGGCTTGGAAACCAAGAAATAGAGGATATGCAATTGGCAGAATTGCTCATGTTACACCATCACAAGTTGAGTTGTATTATCTGAGGATTCTTCTCAACTGTGTCAGGGGTCTGTGTTGCTACGATGACATAAAAACCGTTAACAACAAAACATATGACAGGTTTGTTGATGACTGTGACGCATTATATCAGGGCAATCAAAGACGCGAGTAATTTCCCGGCAAGATCTTATTTGCTCAGTTTATTCTGCCGAATGTTGTACATTGATTGTTTGATCAGACCAGAAATTGTGTAGGACGAATATTGGGAGTACTTAACGGAAGATGTACTTTTCCAGCATAGGAAAGATAACAATAACTTTGGTAAGAAAATAACGCTAATCTGTTTTGTATTTTTTATATGTTATATATAAAAATTTGTTGTGAATTACTTGTGTTCATTGTTGAGACCAAAGCGGACTTGAAGCACTTGGATTTCACCGGCCTTCTGTAGGTCGTGAGTGAAAAAGAACTTTGGCAATATGTGCTTCGTCCGATCTCCTTTGATGTATCCATCCTTCAACTAAACTATGCATGCGGCATTGTCTTCGTACATGCTGGTCGGTTATTCTTTCCCTTCGGCCATCCCACAATCTCGTCTAATATGTTGAGTCATTGATTTCAACCAAACACATTCTCGCTGGCCTCATGGATCGCCAATATCTTCGCGTGATTGGACGATGTGGCTGTGAGTGTTTGTTTCATGGACCGCCATGAAATGGCTGTTCCTCCGTGAGTGAAGACATATGCTGTCTGGGATCGACCGTTGTACGGATCCGAAAGGTAACCTGCATCAGCCAAACCAACTAAACCTTCTTTGTTAAGGTTAGTGTAAAATAGTCCCATGTCTTTCGTCCCTTTCATGTAACGAAGTATATGTTTGATCCCATTCCAGTGCCTTTGGGTCGGACAAAAACTGAATCTTGAAAGAAGGTTCATGGCAAAGCATATGTCTAGTCGAGTGTGACTAGCCAAGTACATTGACAATCCTATGGCACTGAGATATGGCACTTCGGGACCAAGGACTTCTTCAGCTTTCTTCAATGGACCGATGGACTCCTTCTTTAGGTATTCAACCGTTTGGGAAATTTCCTCAAAGGTTCCTAGGATACTCAGGTCGTCTACATACACTGCGATGATTACGAATCCTTTTTCAAATTTCTTATGAATATGCATGGACTTATGGGATTGTTTTTATTGCTCTCTTTTACTAAGTACTCGCTTAGTCTATTATACCACATCTGACCTGATTGTTTCAATCCATAGAGCGATTTATTCAACTTTATACAATGTTGTTCTCGAGAACTTCTTTAATCTTTCAGTTCAATCCCCTCTGGAACTTTCATTTATATCTCATTATCCAGTGGACCATATAAGTATGCGGTTACAACATCCTTTAACCGCAGATCTAATTTCTCTCTTATGGCCAGACTTATTAGGAATCTAAAAGTTGTCGCATCCACCACATCGGAGTATGTCTCCTCATAATCGATTCCTGGCCTTTGTGAGAATCCTTGTGCCACAAGCCGTGCTTCGTGCCTTACGAGTTCACCTTGTTCGTTTATCTTTCTCACAAATACCCATTTATGTCCAACAGGTATAATAACATCATGAGGTGTTCGAATTATTGGACAAAGAACCTATCTTTTCTTTAAAGAACGTCTCTTTTCTTTAAAGAACTTAACTCCACGTTTATAGCTTCTTTCCATTTAATCCAGTCTGATCGTCGAGTGCACTCTAAAATGGACGTGAGTTCTAGATCCTCATTTATGAGTTCAAGTGCTACATTGGATGCAAATATTTCATCAATGTCGACATTCTTTCTGTTCCATTGGATTCGAGACATAACATAATTGATCGAGCTCTCATGATTATCAGGAACTTCAGGACCATGAAGCTTGGCGTCCCAAGCAACATTTTTCGGTACCTTGGGTTCACTCATGTCTGGAACATCCTCAACCTCGGTTTGAATTTCAGCACATTTCTTTAATTTTCGAGGAATCTTATCTTTGGAACCAATTGGTCTTCCACGTTTCAATCGTGGTTTAGACTATGTAGCCACTTGATTTTGTTCTTCTTGGACATCTATGCGAATTGGTGCATTCACGGCTGTTATATATGATTTTGTTACTCTCTTTGGGTCAGCAAAGGAATCTGACAATTGGATAGTTAGCTTTTGAAATTGTATTATCTTTTGGACTTCTATATCGCTTTCACGAGTCCGAGGATCTTGCCATATTAAAGATGTTTGATTCCATGCAATCTCTTTTACCAGTCGGTTTCCTTCTCCTGATGTTGGATAGAAAGATTCGTCAACATGACAATTTGCGTACCTAGCCTTTAATAAATCACTCATGGTCGGCTCAAGGTACTTTATTATTTTAAGAGAGTCATATCCAACATATATCCCCATCCTTCTTTGAGGTCCCATCTTAGTTCTCTGTGGTGGTGCAATTGGTACATAGACTGAGAATCCGAATATCTTAAGATGGGATATGTCTAGCTCTTGACCCGAAAGTAATTGAGATGGGGAATATCTATGGTCACTAGATGGCCTGATGCGAATCAGTTCGGCAGCGTGTAAGACCGCATGTCCCCAAGCCGAAACTGGAAGCTTTGACCTTATGAGTAATGGTCCAACAATCAGTTGTATGCGTTTAGTGAATGACTCGGCCAAGCCGTTTTGTGTATGTACATGAGCCACAGAATATTCAACACGTACCCCATGGACATACAATAGTCATTGAACGCTTAGGACGTTAATTCACCAGCATTATCCATGCGTATGATCTTTAAAGGAAAATCTGGAAAGTGAGCCCTTAGACGTATTATTTGAGCAACGAGCCTAGCAAATCCCTAATTTCGAGTTGACAATAAGCATACATGTGACCATCTTGTAGATGCGTCAATAAGGACCATAAAATATCGAAATGTCCCACAAGGTGGGTGAATTGGTCCGCAAATGTCCCCTGTATTCTTTCTAGGAAATTTATTGTTTCCTTAGTCACTTTCCAATGAGTTTTCCTTGTGAACATGATGCAAAAGTAAGATTCTATGTGATAACTCTCCTTTCTTTCAAGGCATGCCCATAAGTATTTGATATCAGTTTTCGCATCATATTCGATCCGGGATGGCCGAGCCGGTCGTGCCATAGAGTGAACATATCCGTAAACTCTTTGTTTACTGTGACATTGGCTTCTATAATACTAATCTTAGTACAATATAAACCGGTACCTATAGCAGGTATAGTCTCTAGGACTTTCTTATGCCCTTGGACGATTTTAAATATTTGAAGTAATTCTCTGTTTCCTTCGTCCATTGTTTCAACATGAAGATCATTCATTTGAATGTCTTTAAAGCTCAGTAGGCTTCACTATGAGCTGGGGGAAAACAATGCATCAGAAATCTCTTGATGCGTCTCCTTAGGCAATAAAACATTTGCCTGGTCGTAGCCTTCTATTAGGCTGGCTGATCCTGCTACAGTACTTATATTTGCCTTTTTGAGTGTAATATCTATGAAATATCTTTTGTCTTTTAGGATCATGTGGCTTGACCCACTGTCCACCACGAACTCATCAATGTTGTCTTTCATTCTTTGACAAAACAAGAATTATTTCTTAAAAGCCTTGAATCATTAATTAAGTTCAAAGTAAATCCAAATAAATCCAATGAAATGAATTCAAGATGAAAGTGAAACATGAATGCAATAAAAAAAAAAAACTAGTGCATAATTTGATTTAATTATTTTAGGCAATCGGAAGTCTCCATGAGATCATCTTTCTCGTAATCCATAGGATCTCCTCTTCATGATCGAAGTCTCCTTCCTTATCTTGCTGGATCATGTTGGCTTCAGGATTCTTCCCTTTAACACTTTCTTGATAGACTTCGGCAAGGTGTTTGTCTTGGCCCAATGATTACCCATTCCACATAGATGGCAAACTGAGTCGGTCGACTCGGACTGATGTCCTGATCGGTGCCCGCGGCCATGCCCACAGCCACGGCCTCGACCACGGTAAGAGTCGGATTGATATCCGCGGTTGCCACGGACTTGACCTCCGCCATAAGGGTGGTTGTTGTTACAGCCACGCCCTTGCCCTTTTCCACGTCCACGGCCGTTAACCCATTGATATCTTTGGACGTGGTTTTCCTCAGTTTCTTTCTTTGTTTCTTCGGCCACATGGGCTTCAGGGAGTGGGGTTGATCCAGGAGGTCTCAACTTGCTGTTTCTCATCAGCAATTCATTTTTTTGCTCCGCTAGCAACAAACATGAGATCAAACTTGCATAAGTCGTGAAGCATTTCTCACGATATTGTTGTTGTAAGAACACATTATTTGAGTGGAAGGTGGAGAAGGTCTTTTCTAGCATATCCTTGTCGGCCACAGTCAAGGCCGAGTTGTACTCATCCACGGACTTGAAGTCCAGGAGCCTTAGGTTTGGCCTTTGGCAATATCATTGTTCTTTGGTGATCATATCTCGCCTTTAATTCCTTCGAGAGATCTAGAGGATCCTTAAGTGTCAAGTACTGATCTTTGAGACTCTCAACAAGATGATGGCGTATAATCATGATCGCCTTGTATTTGTTTCGTTCTATCTCATTATTTCCGTCATTGATGCATTCACCGAGCCCTTTTGATTTCAGAAGGATCTTTACATCTAGCGCCCATTGTAAATAATTATCTCCTGAGAGATTTAGGGCCGCGAAGTTCAAATTGTTGACTTTTGACATCTGAAATCATGCATCGGTTTTTTTACTTAGGGCTTTATGCAATTTAGGGTTCGATGCATGTAATGCAAACAAACCATTTCTATATCTCCAATTACATGTGATTTTAATGAAAGTTTTCAAAATCAATCAATCATCAATTGAATCCTAACATGCGATTTCTAGGTGATGAATTTTAAACAAGTATCAAGATCAAACAATTTCCAATTTACTTAGCATTAGATTTCAATTATCTATCAATCAAGCTTTGATTAGGTCATGCAATATTAAGGTTCATGCGATTTGGAGAATTAGGGTTAGGTTTCAATTTGATCATGCATAGGTTCAAGTTCGATTTAGGTTATGCAATCAATAAAAACAAGCAAATCCGGATTTTTAGGGTTTAAGTTTGCTTAGGTTCAAATTTGATTCAGAGTTCTTATGAGATCTAGCAAGTAGAACAATCAAAATCGATTTTAGGGTTCATGTATATTTGGTCTCAAATTTGATTTTCCTGTTCTTGAGTTTTAGATATTTGATTCTACATTTGATCACTGATTTGTGTTGACTGGATATGAACCGAGAGCTAAAGACCTCAGAAAAATTAGAACCTCAAGCTTGGTCGGATCGGATTTGGTTTGCGTCGGAGGCGGCGGCTCTATGGTGGCTCCGGCGGAATTAGGGGTTGTTTCCGGCGGCTCTTCTAGGGTTTATTAGAGCAAGTCGTGCTGATAACATGTTGTGAATTACTTATGTTTATTGCTGAGACCAAAGGGTCATATATATATACTCATTACATAAGGAGAGAAAAGGAAACAGTCATTTTACTACACATACATAGAATAGGAAAGTTTCTACTAATCCTAATCCTATCTGAAAAAGGAAATCCTATCCCTAATATGACTTGGTCTTCACGCCTATGCTTGGCCACGGATTGGGCCTTACGTTGTGAGCCGGTTATGGAGATCCAAACCTCAATGGTTTATAACAAAATTGAAATTCTAGCATGCCTACTTATTATACCGTTTATTTGTAGAACTCAATCTGTCAGCCGATTAGATCAAGAACATTGCACTTAGTTGCACACAAAGCTACTTGGATTGTCGTGAACACTTGACAATTGGGAGAACATGCCCAAGCCAGACCAACATATGGAGTACAATGGTAACCGTCTTATTGATGAAGAGCGCAACTACAATCAGGAAGACCAGAGAAGAGAACAAGGTCGACTTCTTGGTATGATAATAGATGAGCTGCGGGGTGTTTACCAACAATCATGGAGGCTGTAGTCGCTAAACAAGGTGGTGTTTTTTCGTATGTGGTTTCTGATACTCCGGACCAAAGTGATACAGATGACACGGACCAGGAAGAGCAACTGGAACTCGAACAAGGAGCAAGGAACTAACGACCCTCAAAGGAAGTTACCCGAGGGAACCCGGCTGGCCCAACCATCCTGATGGTCGCACGGCTGTGTACTGTTTCGACTCGGCACGACCAAGCAACGAGTTACGACTGACTCCACTTCCTGAAGAAAGAATCTCGACCCAAACGAGTTATTCCTCTACCAAATTAACAAGAGGAACAGATTGGTCAAGGCAGAAGAGGTTTGGTCCGAGTTGGAACTCAACTTAGTACTGAAGGTTTCTCGCGGCACCAAGACAAGCCATTGATCCCAGTACACCCGTTCAAAAAAACATGGGGGCGTTTGTTCTCTCCACCATCCGAAACCGTGAGGAACAGTTTCAAACACTTAAGGAGGCTATCCAGGTTGAAGTTTCACAGATTGGGCCTAATGAACTAGACATGACCAAAGATCACTTTATGACTCTAATTCATAATCAAGATCAATCCCACTCCGTCCCATAAGCTAAAGACCAAGACCAAACCGAAGACTTTTTTTTTGCAAATATCTTTTCTTTTAGGCCATTTCAGCAATTACTCAAACTTTACCTTTTGAACTTCCTCTCTTTGCTTTATATTTGAAAAAACTCTGAATTTTGGAGGCGTATCGAATTTTCTAAGTAATTTTAAGAGCTTTCTCTTTGTTTGTTGTTCATTGGGTTACATTGATCAACACTCCCTCCTTAGTCGTTCTAGGGAGTCATATCTAGAGGCTAGGAGTCCGGGAAATATCAAAGGCAATCTGTATCCTTTGTGTGACCCCTTTCAACCATCCAAGACCATTGAAACGAAGCTAGTAGCTTCCGGTCAACTATCCATATACCGTGATTGAAAGGTGTTCCTAGGCTAGCGTTCATCAGTTTCGTTGGTACCCGAAAAAACATTCATTTGGAACACACTTTCTGCTTCCATTTGCGGAATATGTAAAATTGTTATAAACGCTTCATCAAGTGGGACCACTGCTCTCCTATCACTAGGTGGCAGAACAGCTCATTCTAGGTTTCAAATTCCTATTAGTTCTGAAGACTCTACTTCATGCAAAATTAATCCTGGCATAAATCTTTCTGGATTGATGGTTGAAGCTGACCTCATTATATGGGACAAAGCTCCTATGATGAGTAGGTGACCTTAGCCATGAGGGCTCGACCAATGACTGGGTCCGGAGCTAAGACCTTACGAATATACTTCAACCAGGCCGTGGAAATATTAGTAACCCAATCCGAGGTTGAACACTTAGCTGAGCAACTTGGCCAAATGAGTATAACCAAGAGGAAGGCCCAATCCGGCCCCAATCAAGGAGAATCTCAAATCAGCCCAACTGAAGCAACCGACTTAAACCGAACCGATTCAATCAAGGTATGTGAATTAAACCACCATGAGTCTACATTTCAGGTCGGACCTGAAAATGTGCATAAAGGACTTAGGATACAATAGGCCACCGGACTTACCTTATTCAGCATCTCGGCCACTTAATGCCAAGTCCATCCCGAGACCAAGATTCAGTCTACATTCATCCGCGGAATCAACCATCACTCACTCCCCACGAAATCAGCCCTGGTAAGCCTGATTTATTCTTAATTAATTTGATTGTGGACTAATCTTTTCTTGTCTTTATTTTGTGCTTAATTTTAGCTTGAATTTTTGTTAAGTAAGGCATGTTGGCCTTAGTTTTAAATTCAATTTATTTGCACTTATCGTAATTTGCTTCAAATACTTTAGAAGGCACCAGTTAATTGAACTCTATATAAAATTCCCTCACAGCCTTATATTTTTCACACAATTAATAAACAAACGAACTTCTTCTTAGAGAATACTCTCTAGAATTCCGATCTTCTTGCTTAGTGTGATTCTAACTAAGAACATCTTTGTCTTATCAGAGTCTCCTTCCACCAGGCTTTGTGGCGACCTCGATCCACCATCTATTCATCCAACCACCCATTGTCCAACCGGAGAGCAGCCGCACGGCTAGCCGATTGGATCCGCACCACCACTTCTTTTCCACCGTTCATCGCTTTCCGGGAACAAGGAGAGAAGCCGCACGACCAGCCTTGCCCCATCCATCCTCCACGGAAAACTTCAGTTCCTGAGTTTGTATCATCTGGTCTCAGAGCTTAAAAGCTCCTGAATCAGGTTCTATCAATCATTGTTCATCTTTTTCTGTTTATTATTCGTTGTTCATCTTTCAATTCTATTAAAAAAACATAAGAATTTGCTTGCATTCATTTGTTTAGTTATTTCTATTGATAAACTTAAACAAACAAAAAGTTAGGATTGATAGTTGTTCATCATTCGATTTCATAGTTTGCATCTTAATACAAAAAAAAACATTGATCTTGTTTGACTCTTTTGTTTCAGGTTGTTGAAATCTCAAAGGAAGAAGAAGGAGAGGACTGAACTTTCCACTTATCCGACCACTCTTTCCATCCGATTTGCCCTGAGCTTTCTTAACCCTCTTGCTTTTTTCTCTAGATTGTTCATCTTTGTTCTTATTGATCGTTGCATTTGATCGATTGTTCTTCCTTGTTAATTCAATTTTTTGTTTGCATTTAAAACCAACATCTGCATGCATGATTTTAGCTTTCTCATAAAATTAAAAAGAAAAAAAAATTAGTTCGAATTTCATTGCCTTATTTAGAATCCCGCATTATCATCTTGGTCTTTGATTAAATTTTTGAGTAGTGTTAAGTGTGGTTTCCATAAATAAGTGTTTGCCATTTACCGTACGATTCATTTTCGGTTTAGTTCTGTCTCTTTTATTACCTCGGTCCCATTCTTACACTTAAGTGTTTTGTTGTTTCAGGTACTAAACGATGGGAGATCTTGGTCTTAAGGATGCTGAACCTTATCCAAGGTTTATCAACCCGCCTGGACCAAATGGACCAGCAACGCCAAGTGCGTGGTGATACGGCTTCAGCCAGCGAGAGTAGCCATGGAGAAGGTCACGACAACGGCAACAACCAACCTGCCAATGGCAACCGTCAGGCCCGACGTCAGAACGGCCAGAACAAGGACAGCGGGAACCGACGCGAGGACGATGATGATTTCGAGTTTAAGGGGAGAGGCCTTAAGCTCACCTTATCGACATTTGCCGGAAAAGTAGATCCGGATGCGTACCTTGATTGGGAAAAGTGACCTTAGCCGCGGAAAAGTACATCTTCGATCATTGCAACTACTCACCCCAACGAAAGGTGACCTTAGCAGCGGCACAACTCACAGACAGTGCCCTGACCTGGTGGGATCGTAATGTGGCTGATCGAAGGAGGAGGCGTCGGCATGCAATCAGCAACTGGGAAGACATGACCTACCTGTTCCGAAAGCGATATGTACCAGTCTATTACCACTGAGATCTTCCGAACCGGTTCCGACGTCTTACACAAGGCACTAAGTCGGGGGAAGAATACTTTGAGGAGTTTGAGAAAATCAAGAACCGGCTGGAGAGTAAAGAGTCTCAAGAGACCTTGATGGCCCAATTCTTGCATGGACTTCACGACCGTATTGCGAGAAAGGTAGAACGACAGCAGTATGCTGACTTAAAGGATCTGTTGCACGTAGCCACTCAGGCCGAGCAACATATCAAAAGGAAGACCGCCTCCACCAACCGGTTGAAGAGAAACTCGGATAAAGGGAAATCAACCGAGCCAGATTCTAAGTACAAGACGCTGGCCCCGGAAGCTAACAAGTCCACCAACTCCGGCACCAGTTCAGCTCAGACCCCACGAGCACGAGATGTTACCTGTTTCAAGTGCAAGGGAAAGAGCCACTATGCTCGGGATTGTCCGAACCAACGGGCTATGATCATTCGCAAAAATGGAGAATATGAGTCTCAAGATGAAACCGAGGATGAGCCAATGGAGACTGATGAAGAAGTAACCGAGATGTGGGAGATATCTTAGTCACCCGAAGGTCCTTAAGTGCACTTTACAAACCAGAGACCATCCAAAGAGGGAACATCTTTCATTCCAGATGTACCGTACAATCCAAGGAATGTAGTATAATCATTGATGGTGGAGCAATTATTTGGTTGACAGGTTAGGTCTCAAGACCACCAAGCACCCTCGGCCATATAGACTTAAATGGCTGGATGACAAAGTGGAACTCAAAATTGGTGAACAAGTCGTGGTACCATTCATCATAGGTACTTATGCGGATCAGGCCTTATGTGATGTAGTCCCAATGCAAGCCGGCCATATTCTCTTAGGCAGGTTTTGGAAATTCGACAAGGAGACTCTCCACAATGGTCACACCAACTACTACAGCTTTGTGCACAACAACAAGAAGCACAACCTTGCGCCTCTTACTCCACAAGAAGTTTTTGAACTTCGAAAGGCCATGGACAACGAAGCCAAAGCAATCAAGCTAAGTAAAACCAACATTTTCATATTTCCTAGTAAGGTTATTAGATCTGCTAGCTCCAAAACGCAGATGCTACTCATGGTCTTTCAAGAAAGTTATTTTTCAAGAAATGGGAGGCCAACTATCCAGAAGGAGTGAAAAAGCTATTGACCGATTTCAAGGATGTCTTTCCTGATTACATTCCACCCGGTATACCCCCTATCCGAGGGATAGAGCACCAGATCGATTTGGTACCCGGAGCTCCTTTACCGAACCGGCCAGCTAATAGGGTCAACCCGGAGGAAGCTGTGGAGTTGGAACGCCAAGTGCAGGATCTGATGAAGCAAGGCTATGTCTGAGAAAGCCTTAGTCCCAAGAAAGATGGCACATGGAGGATGTGTGTTGATTGTCGGGCTATCAACAATATTACCATCAGGTACCGGCATCCCATCCCAAGCCTTGATGACATGCTGGACGAGTTAAGTGGTGCCACTATCTTTTCAAAAATTGACTTAAAGATGGTTATCACCAGGTCTGAATGAAGGAGGGTGATGAGTGGAAAACCGCATTCAAGACCAAGAGGGGCTTGTAGGAACAGCTGGTCATGCCGTTTGGACTCACCAATGCACCCAGAACCTTCATGCGGCTCATAAACCATGTTCTAGGAGCCTACGTCTGTAAGTTTGTGGTTGTGTATTTCTATGACATCTTGGTATACAGCACTTGCTTAGAGGATCATCTAGGACATCTTGAAAAAGTACTTGAAACTTTTCACTTAGAACAACTTTATGCCAACATTAAGAAATGTGTTTTCTGCACTAATCAATTGGTGTTCTTAGGCTTTCTTGTGAGTGCACAGGGTTTGAAAGTAGATGAGGAAAAGATCAAGGCCATTCAAGACTGGCCCACGCCAACAAGTATTGGTCATGTCCGGAGCTTCCACGGGTTGGCGAGTTTGTATAGGCGGTTCGTGAAGGATTTCAGTACCATAGCCTCCCCACTGACTGCAGCGATCAAGAAGGATGTGGCCTTCTCATGGGGACCAAGCCACGAAGAAGCTTTGAAAAGGCTTAAGGACAGACTTACCCATGCACCGGTTCTTATTTTACCTGACTTTAACAAAACTTTTGAAGTTGAGTGTGATGCCTCAGGTACAAGGATTGGAGCAGTTCTGACACAAGGAGGAAAACCGGTTGCCTTCTTCAGTGAAAATTGACCGGAGCAGCCTTGAACTATCCAACCTACGACAAGGAGTTATATGCTTTGGTGCGATTGTTGGAGACTTGGCAGCACTATCTACTCAGAAAGGAGTTTGTAATCCACTCCGACCACGAGACTCTTAATTTGCGAGGCCAGAACACTGTCAAAAAGCGGCATGCAAGATGGCTTGAGTTTGTGGAAACTTTCCCCTATGTGATCAAATAAAAGAAAGGGCAAGAGAACGTAGTCGCAGATGCCTTGTCCAGAAGACATGCACTGATCTCAACCATGGAGGCCAAGATAATGGGATTTGATCATCTCAAGGGATTATATGAAGAAGATCCAGACTTTGGAGAGCTCTACCAACAATGCAACCGAGGTGCTCTTGGTCCATATTACAAACATGATGGTTTTCTTTTCAGGGACAAAAGACTGTGCATACCTCAGAGTTTCATGCGAGAGCTGATAGTAGGAGAAGCTCACAGAGGAGGCCTTATGGGACACTTCGGAATGGATAAGACCAAAGACATGATGGTGGAACACTATTTCTGGCCGCACCAAAAGAGGGATGTAGAAAGATTTGTATCCAAGTGAACTACATGCCTTAATACAAAATCCAGGTTGCATCCTCATGGTCTTTATCTTCCTGTACCTATTCCTGACATGCCTTAGGTAGATTTGTCTATGGATTTCGTATTTGTGGTGGTCGACCGGTTCAGCAAGATGGCTCATTTCATCGCTTGCAACAAGACCAACAATGCCACTCAGATTGCGGATCCTAATTTTCAAAGAGGTGGTCAGACTACATGGCATACCCCGGACAATTGTTTCAGACCGTGACCCAAAATTCCTCAGCCATTTCTGGAAGACATTGTGGAGAAAGCTCGGTATCAAGCTCCTTTTTCCTACAACGAGCCACCCAAAGACTGATGGCCAGACTGAAGTCACTAACTGCACCTTGTCCACTCTTTTAAGAGCCACATTCGGTAACAATTTGAAAAGTTGGATCGATTGTTTACCCTTAGTAGAATTTGCTTATAATCGCATTACCCACTCTACTACTAAGTTGTGTCCTTTTGAGATTGTTTATGGGTTCAAGCCGCAAACTCCTTTGGACTTGGCACCTATTCCTTTGCCACAGAAAGACCAGATTAATCAAAATGGAGTGGCCAAAGCTGAGCTCATGAAGAAATTGTACGAGAAGGCCAAACACAACATGGAGCAAAAGAATGAGAAGAACAAGGCAAGAGCTGATAAGAACCGCAAGGAAGTTCTTCTTGAACCAGGGGACTACGTATGGGTGGACATGAGGCCATATAGATTTTCAACAGAAAGAAAGCACAACCTAGCGCCAAGAGGAATGGGACCATTCAAAATCCTCAAGAAGATCAACGACAATGCATATCAACTTGATTTGCCATGTGAGTTTAAGATTTCTTCTACTTTTAATGTTGATGACTTGTTGCCTATGATGCAGATGATGTTCTGATGACAGAACCTTTTTAAGGGGGAGAGGATGATGTAATCCTCGGAACCGAACGGGAACTCGGAGCACCAATTACGCCCATCCCGGCCATGAGGGTTCGACCAATGACTCGGTCCGGAGCTAATACCTTACAAAGCGACTTCAACCAGGCCGTGGAAAGATTAGTAGCCCAATCCGAGGTTGAAGACTTAGCTGAGCAACTTGGCCAGATGAGTATTACCAAGAGGAAGGCCCAATCCGGCCCCAATCAAGGAGAAGCTCATATCAACCCAACTGAAGCAACCGACTTAAACCAAACCGATTCAATCAAGGTATGTGAATTAAAGCACCATGAGTCTACATTTCAGGTCGGACTAGAAAATGTGCATAAAGGACTTAGGATACAAGAGGACCGGACGTACCTTATTCAGCATCTCAGCCACTTAATCCCAAGTCCATCCCGAGACCAAGATTCAGTCTACATTCATCCGCGGAATCAACCATCACTCACTCCCCATGAAATCAGCCCTGGTAAGCCTGATTTATTCTTGATTTATTTGATTGTGGACTAATCTTTTCTTGTCTTTATTTTGTGCTTAATTTTAGTTTGAATTTTTGTTAAGTAATGAATGTTGGCCAATTAGTTTTAAATTCAATTTATTTGCACTTATTGTAATTTGCTTCAAAGACCCTAGAAGGCACCAGTTGTTTGGACTCTATATAAAGTCCCATCACAGCTTTGTATTTTTCACACAATCAATAAACAAGCAAACTTCTTCTTAGAGAATCCTCTCTAGAATTCCGATCTTCTTGCTTAGTGTGATTCTAACCAAGAACATCTTTATCTTATCAGAGTCTCCTTCCACCAGGCTTTGTGACGACCTCGATCCACCATCTATCCGTCCAACCACCCATTCTCCAACCGGAGAGCAGCCGCACGGCCAGCCGATTGGATCCGCACCATCACTTCTTTTCCACCGTTCATCACTTTCAGGGGACAAGGAGAGCACCCGCACGGCCATCCTTTCCCCATCCATCCTCCACAGCAAACGTTAGTTCCTGAGTTTGTTTCAGCGTGCCATTAACCATATCACATACTCAATGTCTCATAACTCATATACCTCAAATGCTTAATTTGTAAAATAAAATACGAATGAAACATAAAAATCCCAAAGAAGCACCCGAGTCGTCAAAGCATAAGCTACTTGTCCGTCTCACCTGAAAAGGGAAGAAAGAGGGGTGAGTAACAGGGGAATGACTCAGTGAGGAACAGGGGAATGACTCAGTAAGGTATGGGATGCTAATCACAGAAACTGCAATTTGATCATAGCACGCCCCACACAGAGACTAGAATAAACATGAACGATCACGGTACCTAAAGTACCCAGAGAACAACCAATGTCCTACAGCCAGAGCATGTGGCCAGTCTTAAGGGATAGTGCCAAATCACACTTCTCGAAGACGATTTATCGATCTCCTGAGGCAATGACAACAGATCGACTGAGCTGCCAGTATCCCACCTCAAACAACACGCGACGCAAGTACATAAGTCACGTCTCTGTACCCCTGCAATCCCTAACGACCCACATAGTCGACTAATCCTAGCTCTAACATGTATAAAAGAATCAATTAACAATTTAATGCACAATCAATGGATTGAATCATCTATATTCCTTCGTCCAATTTAGAAACAAAACTACGTAGACTCAAACAAGAAAACGTAACACATTCAGTACTAGATTCCATCTATAGCGCTTTTCGATGAAACAATACGGTAGTCTACGAAAAACCCTCACCTTAGCCAAAATGGATGATAAATGCGGCTTCTGAATTTTGGATGCTCAAACGGATGCCAAATCTGAAATTACGGCGAAAGATCGAGTGAGAACGGCTTTCGAACTCTGAAAATCGGTTAACCAGTCTGTGAGAACCGAAACTCACACTGTCAAAACTTATATTTTATGGGGGCTCGAAAATTCTATTTTAAAGAACTAAAGGACCGAAAATGCAAAAATAATATTTTATTGATATTTTTCCGAAAGTACAAGAATAATTAGCAAAACCTGAAAAGTCTTATATTGCTAAAGCTCTTAATACTCGGATTTGGGATGATCTAAAACCTTATACAAGTGCATGTATTTATACTAAATGTCCTAGGAGAGTAAAACTCTTTCTCGGCGATGTGGGACAAGGTTTCCCCCTTCCAGCCGCCGACATGATCTCTTGGGCCCGTCTCTCGGTCTGAAAACTTCTCCAGTCCGTCACACGATCCAATCTTGGCCCGGCCCAACTTTTGTGAATGGTACCCGATGAATAGTATCTGATGAACAGTAAACCGATGAATAGTATCTGATGAACAGTAAACCGATGAATAGTAACCCGACAAACCTGATCTCGATTAAGCTTAAATTGATTCCTCGGTTAACTTTTTCTCAAGATGAATAGTGTTTTTACGGTTTTTCCAGCGTGAACAGTGTTCCAAACGTTCTTTTTTCGTCTTTTGAAATCAGACCTGTCGTTTTTCCTTTGAATATCCAGCCGCCGAGCCATCGGTGATATCTCAGGTGCGTGGGCGGCTGGACTTCGGTTTGCGGGCTGCTGGATTCAGTCCATGCGGATACTCAGTCTTGGATCGGTCCGAGCCGGGAAACATGCTTGGAGGAAGGACGGGAGCCTGGATTCAGTCCGAGACATGTCCGGGCGTCGAGCTTGGCTATGAGAAGGTCATGGGAGGCTGGACTTAGTCCGGGACAAGTCCAAGCGCCCAGCTTGGTCCAGAGAAGGCCATGGGCGGCTGGATTTAGTCCGGGACAACTCCAGGCGCCCAACTACGTCCTGAGAAGGTCATGGGCGGCTGGACTTAGTCCGGGACAAGTCCAGGCACCCAGCGTCGTCCTGAGAAGGCCATGGGCGGCTGGACTTAGTCCGGGACAAGTCCAGGCGCCCAACTTCGTCCTGAGAAGGTCATGGGCGGCTGGACTTAGTCCGGGACAAGTCCAGGAGCCCAGCTTGGTTTTGAGAAGGCCATGGGCGGCTGGACTTAGTCCGGGACAAGTCCAGGCGCCCAGCTTGGTCCTGAGAAGG
>OVBB01000654.1:508-20210 GCA_900406415.1 Isatis lusitanica
TCTTGATAAGCAGCCTCTAGCCTCTATAGAGGTATAACTTGAAACTCTTCAAGCTTGTTTTCTCATTAGATTTAGGCTTGAGCATTTGGTTAACTGTTTGGGTTTGGTTTGGATTTATTCGGTTTTCGTTTTTCAGATATTTAAAATTAGGACCTGTTCGGGTATTAATAAATTTTGGTTTGGTTCTATTCGGGTTCAGTTCGGTTAAATACTTTTGTCTAGGAACTTATGTTTACCCGAAATATAGGAAAACCTAAAAAATGGTTAAATTTGGATAAAATTTGGTTATATAAGTTTAGGTAATTTGGTTAAATTAAATACAAATATAATCAAGATTTTTGGATATATAATCATATTTTGATACTCATTCGGTTCGATTCGGGTTTTGGTTATTATCCGTTCGGGTTTTTTATTGGTTCGGGTTCGGTTTCGTACTTTTCCGAATCGATTCGGTTCGGATTTTCGGTTTCAAATATTTTGCCCAGTACTAATTTTATATTCATAATAGATTTTGAAGAAAATTTGTGGGGATCCACGTCTCTTAAAGAAAACGAAAAGAGGAGGAACACGTGGAGAAGAGCTTTTGGCTAAACATTTCGAGAAGTATGTCGCGGACGACAATGTGTCATGTAAAGTGACATTCATCATGCATATTCTGGTAAGACAACGTATCAAAACTTTATTTTTCAAGCATTTTTTTTTGTTTTTTGCACTAATATGTATTTTAAACAATCTATTGACTCATTTGTTTTCTACATTGTTATTTTAGGGAGATTTGCTTCCTAAAGGACATTCGGTCCTCATTTTCTCCCAGACGCGGATGATGCTTGACATCGTGGAGGCTTCGCTTGAATCTTCTGGATTGAAATATCTGAGACTTGACGGTGAAACATAGACACAGAACCGGAAGACGATTGTGGAAGTAAGTTTTTAATTTTTTAAAATATTACTGCCTTATCGTTTTCAGTTTTTGGAATAGATTTTGAAAAAAGTCTCATTTTTTCAGGACTTTCAAAATGGGAAAGCCCCTATTCTACTCTTGACTTCAAAAGTAGGTGGTATGGGACTCACCCTGACCAAGGCCGACCGTGTGACGATCATGGTTGATCCGTCTTGGAACCCAAGGTATGTTTTTTCTATACTTTAATTTTAAGCATTTTTTAATATAAATATGTTTATCAAAATGCTACATATTAACGTGAGTTTATGATATTTTGGCAGCACTGATAACCAATGCGTTGATCGAGCGTATAGGATTGGGCAAAAAGAAGACGTGATAGTTTATAGGTTAATTACCTCATCCACGGTACAGGAACACGTTTACAGAAAACAGGTTTGTGACAAAAAGAAATTGTTAGCTTGTTTTGACATAATGGATGAGTGCTTTTGATTTTTAATGGTTGTTTGATTTTGTAGGTGTTCAAGGGAAGCTTGATTAAAGCTGCAAATATGTTGCTTGGACAGAAAGGTACAATCTCAATGAAGTGTTTCTAAATCATTTGTATTGTTTCTAAATGATTGTTCTTTGTATCTTAGGACGATGAAAGATTTGATGTTTCGCTCACACATTGAAAAGGCTACAAGAAATGCACCAGATCAAACCGTAATAAAACTAAAACAATGTCCTTGATGGTTTATTTCGATTTTCGAACATGATTTATTTCACTTTTATTTGTTTGATTTGTAGGGTTGGAAGTAGATTCCCAGAATCTCTCAAGAGTTCCTCTTAGTTCGGTTGATGCACTTTCCAACAAACAAAGGTTGTAAAACTGCAACTCCAAACTCAAGTTCGTTGATACGTTTGCTTGTTACTTGATTCGTGTTGTTATGTTACTGTTACTTGATTTTTTCATCAATCGTACGTTCATCTTCCTACGTTTATGAACAGAGATGTGCGGTTCGTCTTCTTCATGTTTTGTTGATATTAACTTTTTAGATTTGAACAGATCAAGAGGAAGCGGTGGATGTTGTGGAGGTGGTGGTTACAGATCGGGTGGTGGCAGTGGAGGTTACAACCAGGTCGTGGAGGCTTTGTTTAATTTTGGTTTCCGGTTATGTATTTCTCTAGTTTAATTTCTGGTTTTCGGTTCATGTGGTTTATTTTATTTTATTTTTTTTATCTTTTTAACATATCGTTTTAAATTCCACGAAACGAAATGTTAGCCATATTTGATGTTGTTCACTAAATTATAGATTTGATAGATCTTTGTAAGAGTTCGTTTAGATTCTCCATGTTTTTCACTAAATTATAACTAAATAGGGATATTCCCGGGCATAGTTGTTAGCTATCAATTTGCTTACTATTTTATTTTTAGACAAATGGTCTTATATTTTGTATATTTTGCTAGATTATTATTTATATGTTTTTTTTCTTTGACAATCCTAAAGCATCTAAATGTAGATTACCATATTTATATTTGTATGTACTGCAAACATATTAATAAATTTAGCTTATAAGATGTATTTAAAATTATTAGAAAATTGATGTTTTTCTAAACAAATTTAAAATTGGTATTCTTTACCCAATTATATTTATAATAATTTTTTTAGAATAGACGATGTTCATGTATGACATGGGACATAATACTAATATTTGTATGTACTGAAAACATATTAATAAATTTAGCTTATAAGATGTATTTGAAATTATTAGAAAATTGATGTTTTTCTAATATCAATGGTACACAAGATAAGTAAAAAGTTTATTAAATCGTTGTTATGATTTAGTTATTCCTTTATCTCGGTTATTTGAGTTCTCATGCGAATACATTGTTAAATTCAGAACTGATTGAAGCTTTGTTTTTGGCTTTACAATCACTTAGTTTCCTTTATTTTAATTTTTTAACTTTGATTGTTCTTACTTATGATATTAGAAATTATATTTTTTTTATCTTTCGTAAACTTTGGCTTTTCATTTTCTGCTCGATGAAGGAACAATTGTTTTCAGACAATGGATAAACCAAGAATTGCGATGAACCACCATTGAGACACCGTTTGATAGTTCTTCTTCATCAATCTTGAATGCACATTTCCGAACTTGTCCTTTGTTGCTGTCATTGCCCTCTTCCACATTACCCATATAAACCTTGAGACACAAGGCATATAACCAGATTTTAAGTCCTTGTATTCCTTCCTAAGCCGCTACGGAAGGTTCCACCTTGTGGTTCACACTGAATCTGTAAAACAAAGAGAGACAGGGTACGGGAGAATTTGAGGTTTAGTAACTATTTTCAAGAGAAGGAAATAAAAAAAAAGAAAAAAAAAAAAAGGCATATCCTCCACTTCTCCTGTGTAACGAATAACATACGTACGGTGAGAGTATAAGAAAGAGCACCTGTTTTCGGTCCTGTCTCTTCCTTAGCTTGATCCATATAAACCTGCGAGATCACAAAGTCCAAAGAGTCTAGAAATTTCTACTCAACCCAATTCCATATTATATTAACTGAGAAGAAAAGCCGAGAATATGGTATTACAAAATGTTTATGTTTCGTATATGAATCCATGTGCTTGTTCCATTCCGTCACAAAGTGATAATAGAATAGGAAATTATATGTTTATACGTTAAAACTTTTTAAGACTTTTGCTAGCTAGAACTCAGATGTAGCTTACCCCTTCTCTTTTATTGTCCATAGGAATCTTACTAAGAGGAAAGGTTTCACCAGTTTTAATCTCTTTAGCCATGTAAACTTGATTGCCAAATCGAGAAGCAAAACATATGAACCATTTAGTTACTATTTTTGGGAAAAATTAACACGAAAAAGGTGAAGATAAACAGAGCTCAGATAGTTTGAGATATTTATTCACAAGAAACACTTAGCTACCATGCCAAACGATCGATTTCTACATATGTTCAGAAGAAAATCTTAAACTTTGTGTAATCAAAACACTGAAATCAAGCTAGCTTTTTGATTGAATTTCTAAATACCAATGACGCAAACTATTAGCACCCTCTTCCCATATCAATCATATGATTTCTACATGTTCTGAGAACCGTAACCTATAGTATACAAAGTGGGACTGAATCCACGCAAAACACAATATGATGAAGTGAATATGACATAAGCGAAACCGTGAATCTGTGTCGTATATGGTGTTTATTTTCTCTACACAGAGTTAGCAGATTTCAGACAGACAGACTCAAACCTAACAAGTTTCCAATTTTGTTGCTAACCTCTTGATGTCTGGCAATATCTGCATCCTCTGCTTGCATTAGATATTTAGCTAGCCTTGTCATATCATCCATAAACATCTGTTCAAGACTTTCAGAGGGCTGCATCCCACTGTTATGGTTTTGGGGTTGAGCTCTTGGATCGCTGCCTTGCTTCTTCATTTTTGAGTTTGGCTCCATTTGGCAGCGGTGGTAATACGTCCTCCACGAATCAACGCATTGACCTGTGTAAACTCTAGGCCGCTGCCTTTCTCGCTATGGCGAAAGCGAAAGCATTGCCATGACAACACATTTTCTTTGCGTGTAATACAACATAACACGCAGGACCATTTCTTGAACTCAAAACCAAAGCAACAGATATCCCTCTATGGAGGACAAATATCAATTCAGTTCTCACGGAAATTCTTCACTCTCGAACCTAAGGAAGATAAGAGAGAAGTAAACATCAGGCTCACTTACAAATTAGCCCAGAAGGGTGTGTGTATGTGGTCTCTAGTCCTGGGGGTTACAGGTATAAGCGTGAGTAGAAGCATGAGATTCTCTGAGAAGCTCATCGAAGAAAGAATCCATGGAATAGCTTGTAGGTGGGAACTCAGGAATTTCCGTATTTGATAACGCTTCGTGGTTCGAGAACGCAACCTCACCGTCGTCCATTATTACAAAAACCTCTTTTGATGAGTGATCTAAAACCAGATAAAATTAAGACACTCTGTCCTCGAAACCAAGCAAAGACCTAATTCCCGAGGGAAAACACACAAAATCAAACGATTCAAAAGAAGTCAAACATCGAATTATCAATATCTAATAATCGGGTGATACAATTCGTGAAAAGAAAAAGAGACCGAAGAACATATATTACTTCGCTAGTAAGAAGGATACAAAGCTAGGGATACAGATGTCGTTGATATAATCTCAAACAAAACTTTCGCTCACTATATGAGAAATCAAATCAGTGAAACACAAAAGAGTGAAGCTTAGTAGCTTACTCACCTCGTAGTACGCATCCATACCAAATAGACGATCCTCTCCCAATATGAAAGTTCCCAAAGACTGAGGCGTTTGGTGCCACAAAAGCTTCCTTATCCACAATAAGAGCCTTATCGAATACGTTCATCAGTGTCCGATGCCTGGACACTACCAGAGAAATTTTGGGACCAGAAATAAAAATAAAAAACATAGACCTCAGTAGCAAAGCACAATCCTATAAGGCCGTTTATCTTCCTTCTGTTCCCATTAGGAATTGATTATTACAGATTGTTCGTAAGCTTATCACTCTTTGAACTTTATTATCTGGTCTTCTATGCTCTTGTGTATCTTTCATGCGGATTTGTGTTGTGTATATGGTTTCACGGGGCAGACGTTTCAAATGATGGAACTCCAGCACGAAATAATGTGTAATCGTTTTGTAAAAGTTTGAGAAAGGTTGAAATTTTATAAGAAGCAGAGCAACGAAATGATAAATGAGTACAGAGGACACAGACCAAATGTTAACCAGTTCACACTTGTTAAGGAAGGTGCTACGTCTGTGCCAGGAACTATGCTGTTGGAAGATGAGAGTCAGATAAAACGAAAATCAAACTCTCATAATATTCCATCAGCTTTTAATGCTGCAGTCTCTCCTGCTGCAATGGCTGCTGCTAATACTATCTTATGACAATTGACTATCTCAATGCTCTCACTATGGTATAGAACTCCAAACTGTAATTAAACAAGATGGAAACCAGAAGACGAAAACACATTGCAGTTTACTCATTAAACGACAGCAAACTTGGCATTTGCTATAACAGAGATAGAGTTGACTTGTCTAAGAAGATTGGTTTCTTACAACAGGAGCAATGACCAGTATCTAGGTAATCGGAATCTACTTAGATTTTTTAAAAAAGAAACCGTCCAGACAACCTATGTCACAAAATATTGATTCATCACATTGGAAAACTATTTTGTGTGGACAATGCCTCTTACATAATAAGCAAATAGGTCGAGACATGTGATGATTGTTGGATAAAACACCTACATGATCACGATTGTTAAATCTATTGGCATAAAACGAAGAACCAGGCTTCATGTATAAGTCATTCCCAATAAAACATTTGACGTGTAGGGTTACACAGCAGTACTCATCACACATATAAAATCCTTCTTTCGGATTAATTTTTCCTTCGCAAGCCTCACACCAATATGTCACCGTATCTGTCTCCTCCCCATAAGAAAGAGTGAGAATGTGCTTATCATGGGTATACCTCAGTTTCTGAGGTAAAGTAGCACAGCTGAAACACAAAGCAAAGTCATTGCACTCATCAATGCAATTAAATGTCTCCATTGAGCCATGAAATCTTCCTCTTTGGCAAACAGAACATTTTCTCCTTTCTTCTGGTTTGGATGTTAGGAATAAAGGATGCACATGACTTGTATGGACTAATGGCTCAGAAATTGTAGCACACTGCACATGTAGCTGGAAATCACATTCTTCTTTACCACATTCATAAAAGAAACCAACTGTTGACAAACTCCTATAACAAGCTACACATGCAAACTCAAGGTTCTTAACATCTCTCACTATAGCTAGAGTGAGCAGATGTGGATGTATCGGGTGATATATTTTGCGAGAAAGATGCACACAGGTTTCATGTAGAAGAAACTCACATTGCTCGCAAGAGTAGAAGTTACCAAAATAGATTGGTGTGACGCATGCTTGACACAGCTTATTCTGGTCGTAGTCTCGGCATGTGTTCTCATCTAATCTCAAATAGTGATGGTCATGGCTGAAACGTTGTATGATTCCATTGCTTATCCTAACAAACGGCTCAGCAACTTCTTCTTCAATTTCTTCTGGCTGTTCGTGAAGATCTATACCATCCCAAATATTTCTCTGTGTGGCACATCTTGAATGAGCCGCATACAAACAATCATCTTTGATGCATTAATAACCTCCGTAATCATTGTCTATCTTTCTGCGGCAAACACCACAAAACGAATCTCCTTCCTCAAAAGATGGAGCATAACAGATACGATGAAGATGGCGAGATATCCTCAAGACACGTGGTAGATTGATACATTTTAGGTGAGCCACAAAGACACAAGGATGACAGATACAGAAAGGAGAGTTTGAAGTGGCCAAGGCGCATATGTCGCAAGTTATGGAAGTCTTTCTTGGAAACAAAGAAAGTGGATGCGGATGCAACTTGGAAAGGGGTATGGATAAGACTGGCGGTTTCTCCACACAAGCTATGTTTATAGAAAAGTCGCAGGCCGAGCAGAAATAAAATACCTTAAAGAGATCTTCATCACAGCAGTAGCATTCTCTGGTTTCAGTGCAATACCCATACTGAATGCTCGTATTAAACACAAGCCGAAGAGAATGTTTTTGATGAAGAGGGTGTTTGATCTTGACTGGAACCTTTTCGTATTCATTATGGTACTCGCCGTTGCAACTTCCGCAGCAGAAATGGGTTGTGTCTTGTCAAGTTAAACTGAATAGACCAAAGCCACTAAGAAAACAGTTCCACTTGCCTTTGCTCGTGGACAAGACTTCACGTGTCACAATAAACTTGTCTCCATCTAAAGATACTTCTACTTGAGGACTTGAGGAAATAAGATGCTTTAGGTTTATTTCCATATAGTTGACGACAGAGACAATTTGACGGATGAGTGATACGAGCTCCGGATTTGGCTTGAGTTCCAATGTTTCCTCAACAAGTAACCTCAGTTTCAAAGCAAACTCCGGCTTCTGGTCCGAACCTGAAGAGATCTTTTGAGAAATGAATGATATGAGCTTCAACAGCTGTTTCGGCAGGGAATCCAAATCCATAGAGTTGAGGAGAGAGACTGTTTGAGAAACAAGTGACATAAGCTTCGATTCGGGCTTTGGTAACGCATCCAAATCCATAGTTCTGACAAGGGAGATTATTCTAATAATCAGTGACATGATCTCGACACGGCACGTCAATTCCGAATCCGACCGGCCATCCGAGTCCAAATTCGTACATATCATGTAAAGCCTTAAATTGGAAATTAGAGAAATGAGCATCGACTCTGGATCTGAATCCATAAAGTTTGCCGAGAGAAAAAGAGAGAAATATTATTTGAAGATGAAAGAGTGATAATATGATATAATATGAATTTTCGCTCTGTCGATGGGTGTGCTTCTCGAGTCAACACACTTTACACGTTTTATGGAGCATAACTGACTTTAAAGCCTTGGTTTAATTTGGTTTAGATGAATAGGTCCGGTTTAGAGTAGAGATAATGAATCGATCATCATTAAGAGAATCCAATGGTAATCATTGGGGTTATCACTTTAGACCTAACAATCTTTGAAATCTAGTTTCTAAAGCCGAGCTCGGTGCTGTCAAAGAGAGGAATTAGAGAAATACCCTCAAATACCACACTTTCATGTTTTTGTGACAAAAATACCACAACAAAGTAAAAATGACAAAAATAACATTTATTTAATGGTTTAAAGATAATTAAATTAATAAATTTGGGTTCAAAAGTCATTAATTAGGGTTTAGATTTTGGGTTTTAGGGTTTATGTTTAAGGGATTGAGAAGAAACATATGAAAATAAATGTATAATAGTCTTTTTCTCTTAAAAAAAATGTCATTTTTGTCATTTTCACCTTGGTGTGGTATTTTTGTCACAAAAACATAAAAGTGTGGTATTTTTGAGAATTGCCCGAGGAATTATTGGTTTTTGACAAACTTTTTATTTTTAATAATATAGATAGTTAAAGAGAAATTTACATAAAATGGTATTTTTACAAAGTGATATATCTCTTTAGAATACTTTCTAAACTTTGGATATTTTTGGAGAGAAACACTGAAATTTATTCCTGTTTTACCTTTTTTTTTTTTTTTTTTTCTTTTCTCTCTCTCTCTCCCGAAACTCTCTCTCTCTCCATCATTTACTCATGTGAATAATTAAAAGTGGACACACGGCTATGGATGGTTTATCACATAGTAAACATCACATCCACAAAAACGAACAAATGTTTGTAATATATAGTTATGTGGACATTGATATGTGGAACGAGACATAGGTTGGTGAACATGTCTCTATGGACATATTTTATGTTCATGAAAGCATGTCCATGAAAACATGGACAACATATATATGTTCATGAAAGCTTGTCCATAAAAATTGAGCCATCCTTATGTGGACATTTATATGTGGAACGAGACATAGGTCGGTGAATATGGGTCTATGAAACATAGGTCATTTGATATAGATAATAAATTTTATGTCCATAAAGGCAAGTTCATAAAAGAATGGACAACATTTTTATATTTATGAAACCATGTCCATAAATAAATTGCAATGGACAATAACAATATGTCCATGACAGCATGGACAACATATTTATGTCCATGAAAGCATGTACATTAAAAATTGCACTGGACAACATATTTCTATATCCATGCACAAACGTCCATGAAAACGTGACAACATATCAATGTCCATTATAACATGTCCATAAACAATTGCGATGGACAACATATTTTATGTCCATGAAAGCATGTCCATAAAAGCTTGTCCATAAAAATTATGGCATGTACATGGTGGCGTGTGTATTTTGTGGCATGGACAAGGTGGCGTGAACATGTCCATGAAATCATGTCCATAAAAACAGGAACAACATATTTATGTCCATGAAAGCATGTACAGTCTTGTCTATTAGTCTCACTTGTCTACAAGAAGAGTTCATGATCCACAAAAAACCTTAAGCACACATCATCCATTCTGATGACCATGTTCTGTTGTCTACATATCATCTTTTATGCTCAGTTGTCCATATTGTAGTGTCCACTAACCATCAATTATACTCATTTTTTCATGTTCGTTATGTGTGGACAATACAAATAGATTAATCTTATATGCATGTCCATAAGTTTTTATTCATAAATATCTAAAATATATAAAAGTGAATATCAAAATATAGAGAAAAAACTACAATTCTTATTATAAAATAAAATTATACTTTCCATTTCTTAAGATATGAAATCATCATATTAAAATGTGAGGGAGGAATAATAAAATATCAAATAATTAAAAGAAAAGACAAATGAGAAAAAAAAAATCGTAGAGAAGAGAGAGAAAAAAGAGGGGGGGGGGGAAGGGTTGTCTCGTTTAAGGAAGGGCTGAATGGTAATGTCCTATGTCCAAACTACATAAGTGTCAAAAAGGGGAAAAATGCCTATTTCAACCTGAACTAAGTCAGTCGTGCTTTTTCAGACTTAAACAAGTAACCGGTGTGTATTTCAACCCAAACCATTATAAAATTTACATTTCCTACCCGAACTTACTATTTCGAGCCAAAATCTACCTTTACTAACAGATTCTTAGTCAAAAGTCGAACAATATCAGACCTGTGACGGGAAAGTGCCTTTTTAGACCTGAACTAGCTCTAACGTGCCTTTTCATATATGTACATTTGAGTAGTGCATATTTCTCCCAAACCTAAATAAAATTCAAATTTTCTATCCAGAAAACCAATGATTTAAAAATCAAAATTTTAAAATATTTTTGCCAATATATAATTTAATTTTTTGCCAATATATATCTAATTTTAAAATCTTTTAGCCAATATATATATTGACAAAATAGTCAAAAACATATGTATATATGACATTATTCTAGTTTATAGTTGATCAACAAATTGAAAAGCTTTAACTTCAAATAAAGATTGTTTGATTAAATTTATATTCATAGAATACATATTGAGTTTGGAATGAATAGAAAAAAAATTGTAATGTATATACCAGTTGACTAGTAAAATATCCAAAATAAATAATTTATATTGAATTTTGATGTTTTTTTAAAAAATACTTTTGATTATAGAAACCAAAATTGGGTTACTAGATTGACTAGAATCGCAGATTTTCATTTCTGCAAAATTGGGTTATTAAATTGGGTCATTTTTGTAGGTAGAAAAATGAAAACCCGCCAATTCTAGTCAATTTAAGAACCCAATTTTGGTTTCTATAATCAAAAGTCTTTTTTTTTTAAACATCACAATTCAATATAAATTATTTATTTTGGAAATTTTACTAGTCAATTGGTATATATATATATATATTAGCTCATCTCAATTTTTTTTTCTATTCATTTCAAACTCAATATGTATTCTATGAATATAAATTTAATCAAACAATCTTTATTTGAAGTTAAAGCTTTGAATGTTTTGACTATTTTGTCAATGTATATAAGTATATGTGACTGTGCATTATATATATTGGCTAAAAGGTTTTAAAATTATATATATATTGGCAAAAAAAATTAAATTATATATTGGCAAAAAGATTTTAAAATTGTGATTTTTAAATCATTGGTTTTCTGGGTAGAAAATTTAAATTTTATTTAGGTGTGAGAGAAATATGCACTAATCAAATGTACATGTATGAAAAGGCACGTTAGAGCTAGTTCGGATCTAAAAATGCACTTTCCCGTCACATGTCTAATATTGTTTGACGTTTGACTAACGATCCGTTAGTCAAGGTAGATTTTGGCTCGAAATAATTTCGGGTATAAAATTTAAATTTTATAACGGTTTGAGTTGAAATACACACTGGTTGGTTGTTTAGGTCTGAAAAAGCACGAGTGACTTAGTTCAGGTTGAAATAGACACTTTTCCCGTAAAAAAGACACTGTAAGAAAAAAACTCTAAAGTACCTACGAGTGTAAATGTCTCATAGTTAAATGTATTGGGAAGCTGAGAAAGGTTTTGCTGATACCAAAAGTTGGTGGGGAAGAATATTGATTCTCCCACTAAAGAATTAAAGCCACCGACTTTCCTGAATATTTACACAGTCCATATCAAAAATATAGTATAGTTACTTAGCTATAGGATACAAGGTGGCCTAAAAGTTAAGTGAATACATTCAAACTAAACTAGCAATTGGACAAAAACCAGCCATGCATGTGTCTAAGCTAAAGAATATAAATGAGACCAAAATTAGTTGGCCTTCCTCTAGATTATGGATGGGAACACAGACAATGGCAAAGAGTTTCTAACGAAAATGTTTGACCTTTCTCTATGTGGTGGAAGAACTGTTGTCTTAGATATGTCATTAACTGAGCAGGCGACAAGTTCTGAGTTGTAAAATTCAGTGCTCCTTCTCTGGATGAAAAAGTGGTGCCATCTACACGAGGTGTCAGCAGTCAGCACCCTGAGTTTATCCTGAGGCTTTGAGACATCTAGCGAGAAGAAAAATCTTGTAGTTTTGCTTTCGGATGCAACAAATATATACATATGGCTCTCAGAGGCGTGAAGATCAAGATAAAACATATCATCCTTCTCGTGATAAAGGCATACATCACTGCTTTGTTCTGTCCCCATATATGATTGAGTTTGACTTTTTGTATTCAAAAAAAGGTTTGAGTTTTTGTATTCAGAACACACTAAAATACTACCAACTAATATTATTGTTACTTCTCTTTTGTAAAATTTAAGACTTTTAATGATGCGTTTCGGAATGATGTTCAGAATTTGAATGTTGTGGAATATTCAGAGTAGAAAAGAGAAGCGGAAAGACAAGGAGAAGGAGAGAAGTAGCAAAAGGGAAGAATCAGATAGTGAGGCTGTAGATGCGAGCGAAAGTAACAAAGAGGAGAAAAGAATATGATCGAGACAGAAAGCATCGGAGACGGCATCAAAATTCTGATGAAGATGTCAGTTCTGATAGGGACGACTGAGAAGAGTGGAAGAAGTCGTCTGGTAAACATGGTAATGAACCCAAAATATCAAGAAAGGTACTTCCTCTCGACTTCAATTCCGACTCAAGTCACTCAACTAATGAGCTTCAAGTTTGATAGGTACTTAAATTAAGAGGAATATTGGTTTCTTGGCAGCACGCAAGCTCGCCTGAATCAGACAGTGAAAGTTGGCATCAAAGACAGAAGAAAGAGCATCGGGAGAGTGGTTGTCGAGGTGGTAATGAGGAGTTACAGGATGGTGAAATCATACTTTGATTGCTGTCAAGTGGTAATAACATTTTTACTTCATTTTGAAACCTTTCTACTTCTCTTAGATAAATTTATCTCCCAGTGATTCATCTCTACGCACTGTACTGCTATTTTCGTTTTCTCCTTTGTTTCGATTTTGACTTGAGAGAAGAAAAGAAAAAGAAAATGTTTCAGAAACACCGACTAAGATTAAAGAAGAGGGGGTTCGAAAGCAGCAGTTAGATCTAGAAAATTCCAATTTCGTTTCTGTTCATTAACGTTGCTGGACTTTTTATCTGTTTACTTTATTTAATTACTATCTACTATGTATATCAAACTTACATGTTGATGCAAACCTTGATCTCAGCTTTCGATCTGTATGTTGCAACATGAATTAATAAAGTTTTTCTTTGAAGAATTTGGTGGATATTTTATTTACATTTTCTTTGCGTAATGTATTGGTTAAATAGTTCGTCCACTTCGAAAATGGCTTGAGAAGATTCATTGATGGACGACTTAGAAAATTTTACTACAAACGACTTAGAAAATTTTACTACACAATATTCGATATTAGAAGGGTGAATTGCATTGGCCATTTTCTAGTCCAGGGAATAAAATAGTTCTCCATAACATCGGAAAAGTATTGTGGACAACGTTTACCAGAATCAGACCATATAGGTCGAGACATGTGATGATGTTGGGCAGAACACTTACCTGTTCCATGGACTAATGGCTCAGAAATTGTGGCACACAGTACATGGAACCTAGAACCACATTCTTATTTACCGCACTCATAGAAGAAACCAGCTGAATTAGCCAAGACACAGAAACTTTGACATTTCTGACCATGTATTTTTATGGTCGATATTTTCTGACCATGTATTTTTATGGTTCTCGTCATTTCCTCCTGCTAGAGCTAGAGTGACCATATATGGACGTGCCGGATGATATAGTTTACGACAAACACACACTGCACACAGAAGTAGAAATTATCGAAATATATAGCTATAGAACAGAAGTGAATAATTTGGTTTAGATTTATGTAGTTCCACTTTAGAGTAGAGATGTGATAGAATAGAGACGTATAGGGGCTATTATTAATATAAAAAAACAATGGTTAAGAGTAGAGATGCTAAGCTAGTTTTTTTATTTTTTTTTGGGTAAATTGTACGACACTCTTGAAGCATTCAACGATACAGTATACAAGAACACTCTTGATCCACTTGATGAAACAGAGAACAAGGACCTTCATGAAGCATTCAACGAAAAGAAGGTTAGTTACAATATAATCTCTCTGGCTTTTACCTTGGGTCTGTGTTTGAATGAAAGTTATAGCTGTTCTTTATCTTGCCACATTATAATCTAGATGATGTGAGTTTGGTCCATTGAATTGGTGTGTAGCTCTGTTACACTAATCGTTTTTTGAGCATATACAAAAACATAGAGCGGACTCGTGAATCGTGTGATCTTATAAGTTTTTGAATCCAAACTCAAGTTTTGGGTCACTAAAGAGACACCACAAGAACTTCTCAAAAACCTCAAGAAGAAACCGTCGTTTGTGTATTAATCTCTCATTTTGTTCTTTCTTTCTTTTTTTTTCGTAAAATCAGAATCTTAAAACATGTAATCTTTCTAGCGCCTGAGGCTTACCCGTAAAACGTGCTTCTGACGAACCCATTGGTCCTACAAAAGCACTGCCAAGGTATACATTCATCTTCATCTTTTTGCTTCAACAATGGTCATATGAGGACTGGAAAAGATGAAGTCTTTTTTTCCTTTGTTCATCCAGATCGAGTAGTAGCATGAACATCAACATCTCATATCATGACAACAAGTTGATCAACAGCTGAATTAGCCAAGCAGGCAGTTGCAGCAGCTCCAAGTAGCCGCTCTTATTAGCTAACAGAAGAGACAGCACCAAGGAGACACAGCTACAACTCTCCATCACTTCCTCATCCTTCTACGAGCTCAAGTTTGACAAGTCAGACTACTGCGAGGAACAAAACCACACATGGGACTAATTCAATTTTCATGGTTACTATATCGGTAAGTGATCGTGTATGAAGAGGTGAAAATCATTACTTTTTTACGGTTCTCTTTTGTCATGAGTTTGTCAGAAACTGAAGTCAAAACAGAAATCGAAATAGTCTTTTATCAGATAAAACGAGATTTCTAGATTGTTTACTTTGTTACCAAAGAAATAACAAACTTTCTCTCTTCTGTTACCAAACAAAAGACCAAGCCTTTCTGTGTGAAGAGGAGGGTCAGATAAAACGAAAATCAAACTCTCATTATGTTCCATCAGCTTTTAACGTTGCATTTCCTGCTGCAATGGCTGCTGCTGATACTGGTGGTAAATAATCTTATACCATTCCAAACTATTGATAAAACAAGATGGAAACCAAGAGGCAAAAACACAGTGCTGTTTACTCATTAAACGGCACCAAACTTGGCTAATGCTCCAATAGTGATGGGAGTTAATTTGTCTAAGAAGATTGATTTTCTCGATAAAATGACCATCAGGCTGATTACAATTGTAAGCAATGATCACTGTTTAGAAAATAAGAATTCTCTCAAACAGCCTACGGAACAAAATATTGATCCAGAACATTGGAAAACTATTTTCTGTGGAGAACGTTTCTCACATCTTGAGCAAATAGGTCGACACATGTGATGACTATTGGATTGAACACCCACATCACTGACAAAGAAAAACGATGAACCAGGCTTCATGTATAAGTCGCGTCCAACCAAACATCCGACGTGTAGGGTGACACAACAGTATTCATCACACATATAAAATCCTTCTTGCGGATCTATTTGTCCTTCACAAGCCTCACACCAGTATGTCAAGGTATTTGTCTCCTCCCCATAAGAAAGAGTGAGGGTGTGCTTATCATGCGTATACCTCAACTTTTGAGGTAAAGTAGCACACCTGAAACACAAAGCAAAGTCATGGCACTCTTCAATGCAATTGAATGTCTCTATTGAGTCATAACGTCCTCTTCCTCTTTGGCAAACAGAACATTCTCTCTTCTCTTCTGGTTTGGATGTTAGGAATAAAGGATGCACATGACTTGTATGGACTAATGGCTCAGAAATTGTGGCACACTGCACATGTAATCTGAAATTACATTCTCCTTTACCACATTCATAAAAGAAACCAGCTGCTGACAAACTCCTATCACAAGCTGCACATATAACCTTAAACTCCATAACATCTCTGACTATAGCTAGACTGAGCAGATGTGGATGTATCGGGTGATATATTTTGCGAGAAAGATTGGCACAAGTTTCATGTAGAACAAACTCACATTGCACGCAAGAGTAGAAGTTACCAAAATAGATTGGTGTGATGCATGCTTGACACAGCTTATTGTCGTCATAGTTTCTGCATGTGTTTTCATCTAGTCTCAAATGATGATAGTCATGGCTGAAATGTCGTATGATCCCATCGCTTATCCTCACAAATGGCTCAACAACTTCTTCTTCAATTTCTTCTGGCTCTCCATCAAGATCTATGCCATCCCAAATGTTTATCTGTGTGGCACATCTTGAATGAGCCGCATATGAACAACCATCCTTAATGCAAGAGTAACCTCCATAATCATGGTCTATCTTTCTGCGGCAAACAGCACAAGACCAATTTCCTTCGTCAAAAGATGGGATATGATGGATACGGTGGGGATGGCGAGATATCCTCAAGACACGTGGTAGGTTGATACATTTGAGATGAGCCACAAAGTCACAAGGAGGACAGATATAGAATGGAGAGTTTGAAGTGGCCAAAGCGCATATGTCACAAGTTATGGAAGTCTTCCTTGGAAACAACGCAAGTGGATGGTCATGCCACTTTGAAAGAGGTATAGATAAGACTCGAGGTTTCTCCACACAAGCTATGTTCATAGCAAAATCACAGGCTGAGCAGCAATAAAATACTTTGATGAGATTTTCATCACAACAATAGCATTCTCTGGTTTGAACGCCCCTATTCAACACAAGCTGAAGAGAATGTTTCCGATGAAGAGGGTGTTTGATTTCGACTGGAACCCTTTTGTATTCTTTGTGGTATTTGCCATTGCAGCCTCTGCAGCGGAAACCTGAATTTGACAAATCTTCTCCTTTAAGCCTAAAATTGTCAAATATTCCAAAGAAACAGTTCCACCGGTCATGGCTCCACTTGAGTTCTTCTCTAAGCACACTGAATATTCCTCCTGTATCAAAGTATCCTTGTACTTGAGGGCACAAGAACACAAATGTCTTCAACTTTGGCTTCATAGAGATGGCAAGCACGGAGACTATTTGACGGATGAGTGATATGATCTCATGATCTGGCTTGAGGTTCAGTGTTCTGTCAACGAGCGACTTAAATTTCAAGTCAGACTCCGGCTTCTTGTCCGAATCTATAGAGACTTTCTGTGAAATGAGTGATATGAGCTTCGACAGGGGACTTGGCAGAGAATCCAAATCCGTTGACTCGAAGAGAAAGACTGTTTGAGTAATGAGTGACATAAGCTTCGACTCAGGCTTCGGCTGTGAATCCAAATCCATCGATTTGATGAGAGCGATTGTTTTAATAATCAGTGGCATGATCTTCGAATCCAAATCCGACTCGTCATCCGAGTCCAAATCCATACTCATACTTTGGAGTTCAAGCAGTAGCTGAGAAATGAACGTAAAGAGCTTCGACTCCAAATCTGAATCCATAGAGTTTGTAGAGAGAGAGAGAGAGATTATTGAGAATATGAATGCTAGCTCTGTTGGTATGTATACTTCTGAATGCGATTATTAATTGTAACAAATACATGGTTAAGAAAAAGATAACATCGATCTTAGTGCATTAGTTTTTATTAGTAATGCGATTAATTTAGTCACTCAGTGTTAAATATATTAAATATTCAAATGTGAAAGAAAAAGTATGTCAAATTTCAATTTAATTTAGTATATACAGTCCAACAAAGAATAATTTCATTGTTCTTTCTCCCATGCATTTCTCTAAAAAAAAATTGATATTTCTCGAAACTGTCACTTAAAAAATTGGGTTAGTATTGTTTTATATCAGTCATTCAGTCAAAGATTTGGCATCGAAGTTCAATGCTCCTCCACGTGATTCCACCACTTGCACTCACTATTGTTTGTCATTTTGGTCATGCGGCTTTAATTAAGAGACTCTTTCCCAGTTTCATACATCATATGAGTATTTTTTGATAACAAAGTAACAAAAATACATAATCTCTGTGTTATTACTCCTCTACATTGATGCAACTATATCCATATTACAGTTGGTTCTGGAACTTTTCAACACTCACAAATTAATCCTCTGTTGGCATGTGGATCCTCCTTCACCATCCTCTTAGTAAGCAACTGCAACAACATACATGAACTCACAAATTAATATCAAATTTGATTCTTTGAACAGATGTCGAAGCAAATGTTACAGCTTTACTAACAACTGCAATTTTGTACATAAAGCATGGACAGAAAAGGCAAGTTGGGAAAAACTGCTTGAACTGATGACACCACTTGAGGTAAGACTTATGTCATTCTTCTAAGATGATTTTTGTCCTGCCTATCGTGGAAGTTTATTAGTGCTTTTTAGTTTGTGTGCCACTTCATGTAAACGGTTGCATGCTTTTGTCTTGAAAACGTTGTTTTATTTGCATTCTCTTCATTTGTATATTGTTTTCCAATGGTTTGGTAACTTTGGAGAGATATAATATTAATACGTGCTTATTGAAGCCAGGCTTTTTCACTTTATTACAACAGGCTGTAATGGTACCGTTGCTTCTCTTTATCTTGTGTCAAATTACTAATGTATTATGCTGGGTGGATTAGTTTTTTTCTGACCTTCTGTTTTGCATTTTTGGTATTAGAAATTTTTAGATGTGTTTTTAGAGTCTGCCCTCGTTTTCTTAATTACAAAATAGAACTTCAAAATTACACTTGTCCTGCTCTCTTCAGAGGCAAAAGCTGCTTTCAAGTCTCTTTTAGAATCTGTAGATAAGATGGATATATACTAAGAGGCTTCAAATAACCGGCGCTTAATATAGCCATCACTGGTAGATTCAAACTGTGCACAACAATCACCTTTGCACACACTATTGCAATAGTTGTTTTTTTTTCCAAAAAAAAAAACAAAAAAGCTATTGCAAATCTTCATAAAATACAAATGGAACACTACAAGAAAACATCGATATTCTGAGGATATTCCGAGGGAAAATGATTTCCTCGGAATTTCCTGACGAAAAACCGAGGAAACTCCGAGAAAAGGGTGTTCCTCGGAAATTCCTCGGAAATTTCCGAGGATCCCACTTTTCCTCGGAAATTTCCGAGGAAATTCCAAGGAAACATGGTCCGTCGGAAAAAACCGACGGATATTTCTAAAATACCGAGGAAAGTTTGTAGCCGTTGGGAGTGCCGTTGGGCGATTTCAAGTATTCCGAGGAAATACCGAGGAAGGGTGAATTTTCCGAGAAAATTCCAAGGAAAGAGTGTCCGTCGGAAAAAACCGACGGATATATCGATGAATGTTTTTAGCCGTTAGAGAGCCGTTGGGCGATTTCAAGAATTCCGAGGAAATACCGAGGGAGTGGT
>OVBB01000656.1:0-20176 GCA_900406415.1 Isatis lusitanica
TTTGGGTCAACGATTGTGGAATCGTGGTTCAAATTCCCATCATTGGTTAAAATAATCACTTTCAAGAAAATGTTATGTACTCAAAAAAAGTAACTACTATATATAGCCTTTGTTCGTTCAGTGCTTCAGTGTAGTAAATTAATAATCATGTGAGATTGTAATAATCTCCGTTTGTCTTGTTTTCTCTTAAATAAAACTGAAGATTGTTTATATATGGGTGTTTTTGAAATTATGTTTAAACTTATGCAAATTGATGGAAACAAGATTTAGGATCAGATCTGAGGAAGGACGAACAGAGATTAAGAATAAATAAAAATCAAAGATATAAGAGTATTCTGAATATTATTAGTATCTTATTTTATATATATCTTATTATATATAGTATGGTATCAAAAGTTAGTAATTAACTAAATTTTGCCATGTAGCATTTTACCTTTTCAAGATTTTGACATGTGTCAAACAGATAAAAAAAATTAATATTATACTTCAGAAAAAAAATTCTGAAGCAAAAAGAGAACTATAGAAAAAAAAGAATTTCAATTCTAAGGAAAAAAAAGAAAACATAGAAAAATATCTATTGCGCGATTAATTTAAAAAAAAAAACTAAAGGAAATAAACATAATGAAATCTTTAAATTACAAAGGAGATTATACTAAAATATTCATTGTTGGTTAATTTTTAAGATAACTAAAGAAATAGACTTATTAATATTTATCAAAAAAAGATTTTAAGTGTTAAAAAAATATAATCAATAAAAGGAAAAATTAAGAAAAATATTACTACTTTTTAAAAAGCTTGAAAATATTATGATGTCTATATTAAAGTACTTAGCTTATAGAAAAAAAATCATAGCTCGGTTAATTATAATCAGTTTTTATTTAAAAATTAATAGTTTCATTTCAGTTTCCGTTGAATAAATTAAAATTACATTTCAGTTTCCGTTGACAAACAAAATTATATTTGAGTTTTTATAATTTCAAAATAAAAGACAAAATAATATTTTAGTTTTAAAAAATCATAAAAGAAAAATAAAAATCAAATATCTTATCTTATTAAATAAAATTTGATGTTCAAAAGCATTATTAAATATAATCGTAACATGTGTCATATATGTCTATGAAATTTTGGCACATGTAAAAATTCATTTTAAGATAAAAATATATAATAATTACTTAATAACAATATTATTCTGTATGATTATACATGAACAATTTTAAGTTTTAATATATAACTGTTTTCAATTTGAAGGTTTACAAATTTGAATATTTTCTATGTTTAATTCATTAAAATATGGGTTTTCTGCAAAAAAACCTTCAAGTGCATTTTTTTGGGGTGCAAATTAGCCCTTTAAATTCAAATAATGCAAATCAATATTCTCAACTCAAAATTATCCCACAATATAACCATTGACAGTTACAAAATGTGACGACGTCTATTATATTAACGGTTTATTAAACTCGTCGTATGGAAAAAAAAAAGAAAAAAAAAGTATATAATTAGACTTCTTGCTGTTTTAGTTGTACAAAAACAACATATAGTTAAACACATTACCATAAAAAGTATTTATGGGTTTTATTTTTGTATATATTTATGGGTCTGTTCTTAATCAACTTGTTTTTGCTTTATCTCTAGCTTCGATCTATTTCTGTATGTGGGAGGCTACTGGTCAAAGGAAGACATTTACCATGGTGGTGAGGCAGAACAAGTTGGCAAGACAGAGAGTGAAGCATTTGGGCTGAGTTCTGTTTTTGCTATTGTGGAGAAGCTCGGATATAAGAACAATATGTGAAAGGTGTCTTGGTTTTCACCAGAAAGTTCTAGTAAGAAAGAGGATATTGACGATGATCAAAGATTACAGAAAGTGAAACATTACGCAGTTGGTTCAAGTGTGTTAACTCTTTATGTTGTTCGAGAAGATGATCCGTATATAGGTAGGCATGTAGATCGTTACAACACAAAATAATCTGATGAAGAGGAAGATGCATATGATGATAAAGATGATGATGATAGTAATGGGTCTCAGCCAGATGTGATCAAGATGATAGAATTGAGTTTGATGAGCAAAATGACAGTAGTAGCAGTGATGATGATGGCACAAAGACGGAGACACATGATAATAAAATGTTTAGGACTGGTCAAGAGTATAGGACGATACAATCTTTCCAAAATGCTATTCATAAATACGCAGTAAAGAAATAAAAGGGATATCAAATATCACAAGTCAGATGCAAAGCGTGTTGTTGCTATTTGTTCTGGAAAGAAATGCCCTTGGAGAATTTTTGCATCTATTAATAGCATTAGTACTCGTGTGATAGTTAGAATTAAATGATGAGCATAATTGCACTTGGCAAGGTAAGGTTTCGCTGCTGACCAATTCACGCATTGCTGAGCTTTTCATTGATTAATTTAGGATCAATCCTGATTTGTCAGCAAATCAGTTACAAGAGAAATTGTTGAGATGCAATATAAATGTTTCATGTACAATATGTGAGAGGACACGACTTAGATGCCTGAAATTTTTTAATGATGAGCAAGCAGAGTATTTTGCAAGACTCTTTGACTATGTTGCGGAGTTGAAAAGGAGTAATCAAGGATCGACAGTGGAATGTGAGGTCAGGGAAACTAAATTTCACAGATTTTATTTCTGTCTCAATGGACTTAAAGAAGGGTGGAAGGGGGCATGCAGAAAAAGCATTCATATTGATGGCCCTTTTCTTAAGTGGAGAATGACAGGGATGCTTTTAGTGGCTTGTGGGAGAGATCCCAATGATCAGATGTTTCCGATCGCTTGGGGAATTGTTGATGTTGAGAATAAGCCAAATTGGTTATGGTTTTTTGAACACTTGGCTGATGACTTGGGATTAGGAGCTGGCAATGGTTTAACTTTGGCTAGTTACCAACAAAAAGGATTGATTGCAGCAGTAGCTGATGTTCTACCATTTGCTGAACATAGGATGTGTGCACAGCATGTACATGCGAATTGGAAGAAAAAACATTCTGGAGCAGAATATAAGGACTTATTTTAGGCCTTTAAGTTGCGGTTTGGGAAATTATGAAGTTGGATACTTCAAAGATAGGTTTGTCGTGAGTATGAGAGGTAATATCAAATGTTCATGCAGAATGTACCTTATCAGTGGCATGCCATGTTGCCACATTGTGTCTGCCCTTAGACTAGAGAAAAATGCAGACCAAGATCCAAAGACTTTGATCTCTGATTGGTTCAGCATTAAGAATTTGAGGCTGTGCTACTCTACTGTTTTGAAGCCTGTAAATGGCATGAATTTGTGGAAGAGAACAACTGATGTTAAGGTTAATCCACCTCCTTACAAGAAACCTCCAGGAAAGAAGAGGAAGAGAGAGAAAGGTGAACCAAAACCAGGAAAACAACCCAAAAGAGGAACACAAATTTCAAGTATTTAAGCTTAATTTATATTTTCTTACTATCTTTGAACTAATGGTATATTTTATATTTTCTTGTTTAGCATTGTGGCACTTGCAGGCAAGAAAGACACAACAAAACTAAATACAAAAATGGTCAGGTGCCGAAGCCTCCTAAAAAAGCAGCAGGAAGGCCACGTGTAAGACCTTTTCAGTCTACCCCATCTTCTTTAATAATTGATGAGGTTGCTTCACAAAGCCAATCTATATATGAAGATGTTCCAAGTATTTCATCTGCACTTCCAAGAAAGGGTCGTGGAAGACCTCGAAAAAAGTCAGTTTGAAGCCTCCACTTCTTCTCAAGAAGCTCCACATAGTCAAGAGCCAGTTTATAACTCGGGACCATTACATCTACCAAGAGTAAGTCGATTATACAATGCTTTCGATTGAGGCTGTAGCCGGTCGTATTTACAGTTTGTATATTTTCATCAATGTAAATTGTGTGTTATTGACAGGATGGATATGGTGTCTCCACAAGCCCTTTAACAGGTGATGATTATGTGTCCGTAGGTAGATCAATCGTTGGTACACGAGACAACACTGTTTTCCTAAGCTTTCTTTACCGAGTCAGAGAACACGAAAAGCTAGATGTTGTACGAGTTCAAGGTCCTAATCGTGGCTAATTTGCTTTTCTTTCTCATGTTGTTGCTTGTCTTTTGAACCATATTGTTGTTGTCTGTTGAACACTGTTTTCCCAAATTGTTGCTTATCTTTTGAACTAATTTAATATCAATATTAGTGCTTTTGCTCTTTGACTTTCAAATAACCAAATAACAATTGAAAGGCAGATACGAGCAAGATGATTTTAACCTTATGTTGTTTTTGTACCACTAAAACAGCAACAAGTCTAATTATATTTTTTTTTCTTCTTTTTTTTCCAAACGACGAGTTTAACAAAACGTTAATATAATAGACGTCATCAAATTTTGTAACTGTCAATGGTTATATTGTGGGATAATTTTGAGTTGAGGATATTGATTTGCATTATTTGAATGTAGAGGGTTAATTTGCAAAAAAAAAAATGTCACTTGAAGGTTTTTTTGCAGAAAACCCTTAAAATATTTATTAATTAAGTAATATAATATGTTTGTTGGTTAAGAAGTAATATAATATTTAAAATATTCTTTTAGAATTTTTTTGTTTATTTAGAAAAAAAAAATCAACAGGTTTCTCGAATTTCTCAACTATGAGCTATAAAATATAGTTTTTAAATATTCCAACCCTAAGTTTTATTGTAATCTAAAATAAATATGTTATGCGGGTTATCAATTTCAGATTATAAATAACTTTTTTACCCGCGTATCACGCGGATCGTAATCTAATATATATATATATATATATATATATATATATATATATATATCTATATTTTTANGACCACAAAAGAATAGTGTATATCTATACATCTATACATGGTGATGCGATTGAGTCAAGCCACTCTACTCCGCTAACATGGCCTGGTTAGGCCATTTAAAGGGATTGAGATGGAACTTGGTGAATAAGACGACCAAATAAAGAATGGAGACCATTTTGTTCAACCAAGTGGACCTAAGAAAGAATCAATTCAAGTAGGATGTAACCAATTGAAAGATGTTCAAGACATTCCAAATTTCGACCATAATGAGTTTTGATATTGCACCAGGCAATTTAAGGGAACCAATTGGTTACGCAAATCTTTTCTATAGCAATTAGAAGCTGAACATTAGGAGATACAATTCTATAGCGATTGTCAAGTAAAGAATAGTTGTTGGGTACACAGATCCGTGATCAACCATATGGTGTATAGTTGGAAGTCAGATCGCCCTTTCCTACAAGAAATTGAAGGGCAACGTTTGAAACCATAGCTTTTGTCGGTGGAGAAACAGTGAGAATGGTTTTTTCCAGCTGGAGGAACAGTGAAGAATCTTTGTCTATCCTCACTTGTACTTGTTGTTCCATCTTTTTTTCTTTTGTCATCTATTGTTTTATTGAATTTTGAAACATACGCAACTTCGAAGTACAACATAGTCTACGGATTAAACGGTAATCCCAAGCCATGAGCCCAAAAAATGGAGCCAAAAGCCGGCAGATAAAAACATACTCTCCAGAATCAAAGATTAGATGAAAACTATTAAAAAAACATAGTACGAAGAAGAGAGCGAGAAACGCTTAATAAAAACGGGAACTAAAATCGAGTCTCGAGAACCAACTCAGACGAATGACCATTCCATAGAACTCAGACATAGCTGGTATGGCTAGTGAAAACCCCAAAAACAGAAGGAAAGAGAAGTCCACAGTTCAAACAGGCACCTACCTCAACCTCCACAAGCTTCAACACACAACGGAAAGAACACTAGACCAAGACAGCCTCAAAAACAGAAGCAACAGAAACCGCGAAAGAACCAATACTCCATTACACGCAAAACAAACCAGACACCATGTCAAACCTTGAAACACTAGGAAACACTCGCACGAGAAGAGCTGAAGATCGCTGCCAGGCCCGGCTCTGACCATGTGCTGGTGGTGCATTTGCACCGGGCCCAGGGCCCAAAATCCAAATTTCTTGCCCAAAATTTCAATAAACCACAATTAATATATCTAATATCAATAAGAAAAACAAACGCATCTCCCTTTTATTTTTAGGTCTCGACGCTTCTTCCCTTTCCTAAAATCCACAAAATTCAATGATGAAATCGAAAATCTGGCAGGTAAAGCTTTGATCTTTCTCCTAATCGTTTTTAGCCGTTAGAGATTCCCAATTTATCTTCATAAGTCAATGATTTTGATGAATTTTGTTCTAATTTTTCTCTCCCTATTTTTAGCAGAACTCCTTTGTTCCACTTCCTCTCTCAATCTCTGTAATTTCCTACAAGCTTTGCCGGTCTGCCAATCACAATTCTTCAATCTTCGTACTCCAGGTTCTATTGTTCTTCTGTTAGCGAAATTTTGACCCTGTAGCTCTATTTTTTATCTGTTGAATTGAGAATTGAATTTCAAGTGTTTATTGTTTAATATGACATCTGGTCACGCAAAGAGGCAAAAAAAAGAAAAACTAGAACAATATATTCAAAGTCAAAAAGGAGCTTTGGATAAGTTGAAGTTTTTTGTTAAAAAAACGTCCGTGGAAGAAAAAACTGATGATGTAGGTGTTTCTAATGCTAATGATGATATCAACAATATAGATAATGTGCAAGCATTAGATTCTCATTCTCATGAAGTTATTGATAAAGTTGATGACGTTTGTGTCTCTACTGATTTTGATATCTTTGATCCAAGAAATTGGGATATGCTTGATTCGAAATTGATAGAATCATTAGCAATTAGTGGACCCAAAAGAGATTTGTCTATTGTTAAAGGTCCTAAAAATAAGGTTTTTAGAAGATTTGTTTCATCTTGTTACACTAGAGAATTATCCAATGGAGAAAAAAGTGATAGAAAGTGGTTAGTTTATTCAAAAGAGTTAGATAAAGTCTTTTGTTTTTGTTGTAAGATTTTTAAAAAAGGCAAAAGAAAAAGTCAAATAGCAAAGGATGGTCTTTCGGATTGGACTCATATACTTGTTAGATTAAGTGAGCATGAAAGAAGTAATGAACATGTACTTAATATGAAAGCATGGGTTGAATTAAGGTGTAGATTAAAAAAAAATGAAACAATTGATAAAATTGCTCAAGAACAATTTAAGAAAGAAAAAGAATATTGGAAAAATGTCTTAGTTAGAATCATGGCAATTGTAAAATATCTTGCAAAGCATAATTTGGCATTTCGTGGAACCAATGAGAAATTATATCAAAAAAATAATGGGAATTTTTTAGGATTAGTAGAAACATTAGCAGAATTTGATTTAGTGATAAAAGAACATGTTTCTCGGATTACTAGTGGACAAATTCATCATCATTATCTTGGACATAATATACAAAATGAATTGATTCTTTTGATTTCTTCAAGAATTAAATCAAAAATTCTTATGAGGGTAAAAGAAGCAAAATATTTTTCTGTGATTTTGGATTGCACTCCCGATGCTAGCCATCAAGAGCAAATGTCAATAATTCTAAGGTGCGTGAATTTTTCCTCAGATTCTTATAAAGTAGAAGAGTATTTTATTGAGTTTTTGAAAGTAGATGACACAACAGGTCTAGGGCTTTTTGAAGTGCTAAAGGATATATTAAAATCTCTAGATCTTGATATAGATAATGTGAGAGGTCAAGGTTATGACAATGGATCTAATATGAAAGGAAACAAACAAGGGGTACAAAAAAGATTTTTAGATATAAATCCTAGAGCATTTTATACACCATGTGCTTGCCATAGTCTTAACTTGGTTTTATGTGATATTGGAAATAATTCTGTGAAAGTAAAAGATTTTTTTGGAGTAGTGCAGCGCTTGTATTCTTTGTTTGCTAATTCTATAAAGAGGTGGGATATCTTGAGAAAAAATGTTAAAGGGGTAACTCTTAAGCCATTGTCAACGACTCGGTGGGAAAGTCGGGTTGAGAGTATTAAAGCAATAAGATTTCAGATTGAGGATATTCGAGAATCTTTATTAGAAGTGGCTGAAAATGATAATGATCCAATGATTCAAAGTGAAGCTAAATCCTTAGCATTAAATGAGCTTAGTAGTTTTGAATTTTTGTTATCTACTATTATTTGGTTTGATATATTGCATGTGGTGAATATGGTTAGCAAAAAATTACAATCAAAGGAGATGCAAATCGATGTTGCAATGAAGGAGGTAAGTGGATTGATTTCTTATTTTAAAAAATATAGGGAAACTGGATTTGTTGATGCTATGGCAAAGGCTAAAGAAATTGCTAATGAAATTGGCATTGAACCTATATTTATTCAAGGAAGAGTAATTCGTAGAAAAAAACAATTTGATGAAATTAATAGTAATGAAACAATACTATCTAAAGAAGAAACATTTAGGATTTCGTATTTTTTATATATCATAGATCATGCTATTAGTTCATTTGATAAGAGGTTTGAACAATACCAATTGTATGAAAGGATATTTGGGTTTTTGTTTGATTCTAATAAACTGAAAATGTGTGATGATTTAAACTTAAAGTCTCAATGTAATTATTTAGAAATGAGTTTGAAATATGGTGATTTATTAGATATTGATGGAGATGAACTCTTTCTTGAGCTAAAGTTTCTCAAGGAACTTTTACCGATGGAAAGTATGGGGGCAAGTGATATGTTGAATTTTCTTATACAATTTGATAGTTTTCCATATACTACAATTGCATTGAGAATTTTACTAACTGTTCCAATTACTGTTGCTTCCGCAGAAAGAAGTTTCTCCAAATTGAAGCTATTGAAGTCATATTTGAGGACATCTATGTCACAAGAAAGGGTAAATGGACTAGCTTTGGTAGCAATTGAGAATGATTTGTTAGAAGAATTAGATGTAGATACTTTGGTTAGTGATTTTGCTTCAAAACATGTAAAAAGAACAATATTATTCACTTGAACATTGTATTTTTGATCTGATTAGTTTTGTAAAGAAAAAAAGAAAATTAGTAGTTTTGTGAAGAAAAAAAAAAATCTGGTGTATGTAGGGTCTTATTTCTTCTATCGCACCGGGTGACAGGGAAGCTTGAGCCGGCGCTGATCGCTGCCTACTGCTTCGTCTTGAAACCTAACTCCGCAGCAATTCACAGAGAAAGGCAAGTAGATATCTCCACATCAACAACCATCAAAAACTGAACCCCACCAAAAGACCTACCCAATCACAGAGCAACAAAACAAAGGACAACACAGAAGAAGCAGAAGCACCCAAGATTAATAAACTTCGACCAATCAAAGAGAAGCAGACATAGAAACACCAGACCCGGAATACATAACCTAGCCATATAAATAACCCGTTGATCTAGAGAAGCTAATACCGCCAAACTTCGATAGGAAAACAAGCTCACATCAACACCAACCCAAACAACAACAAGACCAAAAACCAAGAGAGTGAGAACAAACCTCCTCAGCAGCACAACCAAACCACCATCAATCCCACGTGAACTCAAACTTCTTACCTTAGCAAAAGACAAAAGTCTATACGATTAGATCGGGAGAAAACAACAAGAGAGAAGGCCTCCTCCAAGATCGATTAGAAGATTCAAACCAAAGCCCAAGAAGAAGACCCAAGAATCCATGCTCTAACTCCGAGACGAGTCGGCACCTTGAAGGCAACCGGAGCCAGCTCCTTCACCACCAAAGTTCATCCCCGTTTAGATCCAGAAATGAGGGGGTGATGAAAATTGGCAGAAATAAGTTGAAAATAAAGAGCAAAAGGAGGGGATCCCTCTCACGGCGGCCGTGAGAAGCACCACAAGCTGGAGAGGGAGATAGAAGCTTGGTAAGGTTGAAGAAGAAACACACGCGGAGGAGAGAAATCGGTAATAAAGGAGAGAGAAAACAATTCTGATTTGACAAAAACGTGAAATTGTTCAAAGGGGGAGGAAACCTTCTTTGTTGAGGGAAAATGTCGAACTTGCAAAAAATGAAAACTTGTTGTTCCATCAAAATCAGCAAAACGATTCCAATTTCATTCCCATGAAAATAAAGTTTCTAAGGATTTACAATTAAATATTCAAAGTTTCTTCACGTGATCTGCAGCAAAAGAGGTCCAGGAATCTAAATTATGAAAATATACTAAAACATAAAAAGAATTGTGAGACAAAAAAGATAATTCTGTTCAGTTCATGATGAATGCTTACCCGCATTCGCTTCTTGTTTCGCACTGTTTCTTCATCTTCATCACTGCCTACAAATTCTACACTTTGCTCAGTCTCTTCATTAAAAAAATTGTCTTCATCAGCTTCACAAACATGAGAAAGAATATCGGATTTACTCTCTACAGCGCTGTCTCCACAGTCTTGGCTGTGTTCAGTCTCATGGCCTCCCAAGTAAGCATTGTTGCTTGTGTTTCCTCCACAAACATTTGAAAGAGTATTGGAGTACAAGGTCGGTTTCGGAAGGATTGACCGTTCTCGAGAAGTTGTATGCGGCATCCTTTAGACTGAAGCATGAGAGTCTTCACCAATGAGACTAAATTGTATATCCACGTGATTGTAGCTAATTTGATCAGTCAGAGGCGTAATGTCTTTGTATAGGATCATTGTGGCAAATCAACATTATCAAAGTGATTTCCGGATAGTCTATGAAGCAAATACATACCCTGATTCTGAATGTACCACCGCATATAGATTGGACATTACGTATGGTGCAAGCCTTAAATCTGAAGAATGGTTGAGATTGAGAGATGTGAGGTAGAGGGATGTTGGTGAGAGTGGTTCCATACTTCCATTGGTTCTGTGAGTGAACTTTGGGATCAAAGTTAAAGCAGCCGATGAACCTGAGCTCGAACAGATAATTATCATGAAGAGAAGAGTAAGCCTCGTCAGGGAGCCTAGAGTGAATGTTATGTGTTTTCATTGCCACACCATTTGGACAATCATCCCAGCTAGCTTCAGTCAATGCCCCACAAGTTTGAAAAGTCACCATAACTAACATGTTTCAGTTTTAATATGTTTAGGGATACACGAAGTAAATTGTTGCATCGTCCCATATTTAGCTGACTCAGCCTAGAGATGTTCTCAATCCACCAAGGAACCTCTTCTATAGCTGTCCGACTAAGATCAAGGAAAAATACATTTCTTGAGATATTCGGGAAACTCCTCAACCGTGAACATCCACTGTGATATAGCGGTCTGCGTGATTGGAGGTTTATGCTGGTTGGAAGAGTCTCCAGATATTTGAAGTTACTAAGTTCTGAACAGTTATTTTAATTAATTAATTTTGATTTAATAATTTTTTTTCGGCCAATAAAATGTTATGTGGTTTTAGAGATAGGTTCTAAAAATCTAGTTTTAAAACCTGTTTCTACAATCATTACCTTTTAGTTTATTTATTTCTTTTTTAAGAACCTCTCTCAAAACTCCCATTATTCTCTAATTTTGCAAGTCATTTAGTTGATATAGATTCGGAAATGAAGAAGAAGCTCCACCAAATTTGGGATATCCGAGAGACTCAAGACCTTCATCAGGGGTGTGAAAGGCTGAACAAAAAAAAAATATTAAATTAGTAAATTTAGGTTTGTCATATCAAACACCTCGAAACGCAAATCAGAAGAGGATTCTTCAATGGCTGTTTGTAGTAAATGTTGCTCTGAGATGTTTGTTAAGATTTCGGGAACACTCCGCAACCATGAGCATCCACGGAGATCGAGCCAGTCTAGAGTTTTGAGATAAATGCCGCTTGGAATAGTCATCAAACTTGTTCAAAAAAAAAAATAGTCTTCAAACTTTTGCATGAATGCATGATCAAGTCCCTCAACTTTATGAGATTTCTAATCTAGGAAGGAAGCTCCAATAAACTCGAGCAACACGCAAGATGAAGTTTCTCGTGATTTGTGGCCTTTGAAAGATCTGGGATTTCTTTCAGGTTTTTTTTATATCCACAGTTCCATTCTCTTAGAGACATGTTAGCAACTGTACCCAAAAAGAAAAATAACAAAAAACACTAGGTTTAGCAGAGAAATTACAACACATCAGGTAACTACTGATCATAACATAACTTACCACAACTCCTTCCCACGGCTTTTCGAGATTGCTTTGAGGTATTTCAAGCTTGATCAGGTTTTCAGGATGAAACTTAGAAGGCATGCATTTCATCAGGTTTTTGGTTTTTTGATCTTGGAATGATAATCAAAGAAAACTCTGAGGGATGAAGATATGAACTTGTTTCTCTTTTCATGCTTATACTGTATTTTGTATTCCTGCGTTTTGGTTCTATACTACAACAAACCAAAGCTTGTTTAGACCTATGCCTTTGTGTTTTTCTATGCTTTGAATTCTAAACTTGTCATTGTCGTTTTTTCTGCTACTTTTTTACAAGCATTAGTTTGAGCGTTGAAAAAAAGAAAAATTACCACCACTTTAACAGCTCTCTATAATAAATCTCCAATATCCCTCTTCTCAAGAGACCAACTCATGTTTTGAGAGCTCTGTATCATTAAAACATCAAATGATGAGTATTATTACGAACCATTAGAAAAAAATATTCTTTCTACATGTGAGTCAGATTCCTTGGACACTTGGAGAAAAGTGTCTGTTTACTAATTAGGTAGATCCCAGTTCTTATGATTTATGTATTATTTCAACCAGCTTAATTCTCTTGGAACCAGCCGTTTCTACAGACTTTTAAAACAAAAGACAAGAACAAGACTGGTGAATCCAATATGATCACATAAAGCTGATTGAATGAATCCAATATATAGTGTGTTGGTCTGGAGTTTGGAGCAGTTTTCGTTATAGTTTTTCTTTGTAAGCAATGAAATCAATCTCCCGTTTCAGAGACATCTAAAAAATCACTTTACACAATCCAAAGATATACATGGTGTATAAATAAGAGGAAGTTTCACCACTAACACAATTTTACACAAATCATTGAATATTACCTCTTTTTTTTTGGACAAGTCATTGAATATTACCAAACGTAATATATGGTAGATGAAATCTGAATGGCCCAGTTGTCATAATTCCATAGACATAATGACATAATATAAATGACCCATACGAAGTACGGCACTACAGCCTAAACGTCCATCAACCAAACGCATCTTCATCGTCAAGATTAGTTTCGGTCTTTAGAAGCTCACTAAACTTTGAGCATATATCTATGTTCGGAACAATAGACGCCTTATAAGTTACGGAAACATTATATATTATTTCATTATTTATATATGTTCTATACATTATCGATTATAAAATTAAGAGTTTAACGACTCAGACAGTTTAATCTAATTTCCCCAGATTTCGTAGACTGCAAGTCACCCATCTTAACCATCCCTTCCGCAAATGCTTTAGAAAACGCGGTTTCGTTCTCATAAAAGTTTTTCACATAATCTCTCGTCTCCGGCCAAGTAAACAAGGTCTGATCAGAGTTAAGAAACCCTCTCCTAGAAATCAAGTCTTTGAAATTTTATTTATCAAACACTTTAACAGTTGCTTCCATACCACTCGTGACGTTTTCATCTCCTCCCACGGGACCCAATTTTCTCAATTTCTCTCGGTAAATTGGCTCGAAATCGAGGTCGGGTTTTCCTGAACCAGATCGGTTGTAGAGTCTAGCCATGATCGAGAAACATTGACTTTGCAGATTGAGTGTCATCCGTATAGAGCTGCCTGTCTTTTCTAGAAATATGAAATCTTTGGAAGAGATTAATTAAGCTCGTTGCGTTTGATCTTGGACTTGGCATGATGTCGTTTGAATCCTTTTGACTTGCAGTTAAACTGTCTATTCTCCCTAACTTCACTTCCTAGTCCATTCCTCCTAAATCATCCAAAATTGAAGTTAACCTAATTTACAAATACAGTATAAAATTACCATGACTTATCAGTAGACCGGCCTAGTTCAACCAACCCTTACACGGTGCTCCTGTGTAGAATGATTAACGCCTAACTAACGGCATATGGAAATTATCAAGAGAGAGAAACTTAATAGGGAAACTGCATTGCGAGCAGCCATGATTATGATGTCTACACAAGAGACCGTGGCAGGACAAGCCTTCTCTCTAATGCTTCCTTAATGTTGTCTATTACATCGAACGATCTCAAAGAGCCTATTTTATAGGTGGGTCAATAGTACATAATAGTAAATACTAGTCAATATTCAATGCTTGTCAACAATTCCATTACATAATGTAAACGAGTAAAATGTTTGGTTCCTTGGAGAAAGATGTTTTGGTGAAGAGTCTTGAAGCCGAGATTGAGAAAAGGAAAGAAGTAGAGAAGAAACTGATTGGTTTGTTGGAAGAGCAATCAAGAGAGTTAGAGGAATCCAAGGTAGAGATTGCTTCTCTAAAAGAGAGGGTTTATGGATCTTTTTAAAGCCAGGATTCGAGCGAGGAAAAGGAAGACGATAGCTCTGTTCAGGATTTCGATATTGATCAGTCTTTGAATAATGGAATCGACCAAGGGGAGTCTCGCACAGGCTCATGAGGCGGCAGAAGCTTCTACTTTGAAGGTATCTACTTTGCTTGAAGAAAAGATATCGGTTAAGAACGAACTTAAATCAGCGAATTATGGAGAGATTGCGAGCAAGAAAGATATGATGATTTGGCATTGGCTTTGAAAGAGATAGCTACCTATTGTAGTCAAACGAAAGAGAAGGTGTCGGTTGCAGAAAACAGAGCTCGAGGCTGTGAGATTAGAATCTAAGGAATGGAGGAGAAGCAGGAGGAAGCGAGGAAAGAAGCGCAATTGCTCAAGAACAGTAGTGAGAGGTTGAGGATTGAAGCAGAGGAATCGTTTTTGGCTTGGAATGGTAATCGTGAATTGTATAAAGAGAGGAGAAGATGAGAAGAGCTTTCTTATTGATGAGAACAATAGATTTCTTGTAGCTCTTGTCGCAGCTGAGAATCTGAGAAGAAGGCCAAAGACGTGAAGAGAATCTGAGCAAAAAGGCTAAAGACAGAGAACCAAAAGGTTAGAGATAGAGTTAAGAAAGAAAGAAGATAAGAAAGAGTATAAGAAGGAGAAGAAGGAACATGGCCATGAGAAGAGAGAGAGAGCATACACAACATAATATCAATAGGAAGATGATTGGACAAACTTGTAGTTTCAGTCTCACACAGAATCATAACCAATAGTCACAATCATAAGCACAAGGAATTAGTAGAGGAAGAGATAAAAGTGTAATAATGATTTCATATCCTTATACAATAGATCCGAAATTATTACATCCCAAAAACTTTCTTCTTAAAAGATATTATCTTAAATTATTACATCTCAAAAACTTCATTCCTAATCTTCTTTGTTCCCCCAAGCAATTCTTGATCTTGAGATGTAAATCATTGGTATCTTTAACTTCCACAAATTCCTTGAACTTAGAGAACCAATTCTTTTTTGGTATATGTGAGATTATATCCCTCCATCCGAGCAATGATATCAGAGTAAAAAGAGTTGAGATGACCAAATTACCATGTTGAGTCATATCCAAACCAGTAAAAAGACAATACTGGTAATAAGAAGGATTATCTTGAGATAGTAATTGATGACATGTTAGTGTGAAGCAAATGGGCACATGGCTGAGTTTTGAAAAACAAGAGACTTGAGTTTGTATTCCCCTAAATTAACCCAATTAGCCAACCTAACAAGGTACCTACTGCTATCACTATCATTAAGTCTTAGAAAACCAGACAATCTAGTAAAGACATAAACCACAATCACAAAATAAAAAAATCTAATCGAGATGTTAAGGAAAACTCATCTTTGGCTGCTTTTGTTGTTTTTGAGCTGCATCCGGAGAAGCTGGAGAAGCAAGAAGGGATGAGCGGCTTTGCATAGCCTGAGCGATGGCTTTGATGTCTCCAGCTTTGAGAGAGGATGTGAGATTAGAGTCAGCTTGCTGAAGTGAAGTGATGAGTTTCTGAGCTTCATAATGGAAAGTGGTAGCAGTTTTCTTCATAGCTTGAAGACTGGGATGATGCTTTCGAAATGAAGAGGCATTTCTGATAATGTTATCAGATTCTTCCTTAGAGAATGCCGTGCACACAACCTTTTCAAAAAATATCTGGTCGCAATCCTTGAATTTAAAGGAAAAAATGTTTGCACAAATTGTGAACTTTGAAAACAATAGACATTAGTTTATGTTCGTCAAATGCCACCCAGTTGGTAAACCTTACCAATCTTTAAGGATTGGTGAGTGTCTTGTACAGTCACTCCATCTAAAATGAAACCCATCGTCCAAAAATATGGATCTTGATATGATACTTTGTGTGGCATTTATCAATACACAAAGATAGATCATGTGAAAACAATAACATTTTTTGCGTAGAAAATTTAAGAACGTATAATAATATCGTAAAAGTCTTCAGTGATTTTTCCTTAGTCTTATCTGTTTGATATCAAAAAATCTCAAAAATATTAAAAAGAATTAATCTTGGTAATTCTGGGATATTTTGTTATCCTGGTGGCATAGACGAAAAGTTTTTGTTTACGAGTTTCTCAAGTGTGTATATAGATTTGTGACGCATTCAAATTTTGATTACTGGAAATAAATTAGAGTTCTGCAGTCTCCTTATGATTGTTGAACGAGCCGATGCAGATTCTGTCGAGCCGAAATTTGATTCTGTGAGAGACTTCTTGGCCACATTTATCAGAGATTGTTAACTACCGGTTTACTTGTATAGTCTAGTTTATTCATACAGTCTGGTTTACGGTTTGAGTATATAAACGAATGTACAGATATGTTATTCAATAAGATGAGAATTCATCTGTTATTCAATAAGATGAGAATTCATTTCTTTCATAACAATTCTTCTTTCTCGTCTTCCTCTTTTATGTAATATGGTACAGCATTCAAGCTCAATCACATCTTGTAAATAACATATAATACCAAATAAATATCAAACTCAAATGTAAATACTTATGTTCATTACAAAGATTATCATTAACATCTAAGAAGTCCTTCAATTATTATCAGCATTAAAACTCATAAGCGATTAAAGAACACCAAAACCTTATCACATGACCCTACTTCTTAAGAAAAAAGTTAATATTTCTTCTTAACAGATGCCTTAATCTTTAATGTCAAATCTTTATTATCTTCGAGTGTCAAATACATCCTTTTAGCCAACTAATTAAGTCATCATAAAACGATTTTAACTCAGCAATCACACAAGTTAAGTCATAGCCAAACTAGTAGCATTCTACTCTAGTTTCACTATCACTCGTTAAATCTGCGTTGACATATGGGTGGAGGGGAGGGGAACGATAAGTTCATGGTATGCATGCACAAAGGTTTTGATTGCAAAGTGATAAAAAAACCATCATTAATCCACGTTTGTGCTATTTTATTTTTCCATGTAAATTGATTAAATGCAATGCTAAAGATAACAATGTTTTGATACTAACAAATGCGCAGAGCAGAAGCTTTACAATCACTTGAATATATTATAAAAGTCATTCGAATAGAAAGTAATGTTAAGAAAATGAAGCAGTTGTTGCTATGATGTTTTTTACAGCATCTGCATAAGACTGTAAAAGGTTACTAGGTGATTTCCACAGTTTTACCATTTATATTTATTTTAATAAGTTTTTTTATTACCTGAAGTGCAAGTTATCTGGAGAATCAAATCATGTCACGTGTCATATATATAAAAAAATCAGTATTAACTAAAAAAAAAACTCATTCAATTCTCAATTTTTCTACCAACTGCCCAAAAACTAAATCCTAAACTTTCTCATATCTAAAACTTCTCATATATCACATTTTCAAACAGTTTTATCTCTTAGATAACTTTCAAATAATTATTTGTATTTTCTTTCTTTCTCTTTTCTTTCTCCATCGTTTCTTCTTCTTCCTTTTTCTCTCTTCTTATTTCTTCTTTTTCTTCGTATTCTTTTTCCAATATAGTACTCTCTAATTTTTTTGTATGATGTTAGGTTGAAGATGACACTTAGATGATAAATTATACAAAGATGGGTGATAGAGTTTCTTGCGGCATAAATCCTTGGCAGCGACAGTAGGGTTTCGATCTCCCAGTAAAGAGGAATATCATCCTTAAAACTAATACATGTAATATACTAAATTACCAACCAATCAAATTGATCTTCATTGCTGCACATGGAATCCAAGGAAGTGAGGATGGTGGGGATCCTCGGGAATTGGCACAACTACAATTGCAAGATCTTTATCTTTCATGTCAGTTCCAAAGTAGTATTTTCGTAGATAAGGTTTTCCCGCCATTCTCATGTCATCGTCACACGTGATATGATCAAGGATAACAACCTGGACAAGGAGCTTGACAATGACCTGGACAAGGAGTTTGATAATGACCTGGACAAGGAGGAGCTTGGACCGGAACTTGAAGTGCTAGCAGTACCACCAGGACCCTTGATCCGATCCAGAGCTAAACAATTAAACCAAGTCATTAGAGGAATGCTCAGACGCTTGAGCAAGGATGAGGAAGACACGATCGGTTCCACCACCATCGGTTCCACCTTGATTAGGACGATATCATAGGCAAGATGGGTTTCTATTTTATGAGAACTGCTTGTGTATCTAACTGTTCTCTTCGAGATTTAGTTGTCAGGGAAGCACATGGAAGAGGTCTTATGGGATATTTTGGCATTGCCAAAAGACTTAAAAGTTATGAAAGACCACTTCTATTGGCCCCATATGAAGAGAGACATGGAGCGCATATGTGGACGGTGTGTGGTATGTAAACAAGCTGTAAACAAGCTAAGTTAAAAGTCCAGCTTCACGGTTTATAAACTCCTTTACCTATTCATATGCATTCATGGATTTATATCTCAATGGATTTTGTGTTAGGTTTGCCTAGGACTAGGACAGGAAAGGATTCGATTTTTGTCATAATAGATCGCTTTCAAAGATGGCTCATTTTGTGGCATGTAATAAGACTGATGATGCATCTCATATTGCTAGTATGTTCTTTAAGGAAATAGTAAGGTTGCATGGAATTCCTAAGACCATAGTTTCGGATAAAGATACCAAATTCTTTAGTTATTTTTGGAAGACTTTATGGTCTAAGTTAGGAACCAAGCTGCTTTTCTCTACTACATGTCACCCACAAACAGATGGCCAAACCGAAGGGGTCAATAGGACTTAGGAACCATACTCCATGCCTTAATTATGAAGAACCTTAAGTCTTGGGAAGATTGCCTACCTCATATAGAGTTTGCATATAATCATGATGTTCACTCTGCATCAAAGTTCTCTCCATTCCAAATTGTTAACGGGTTTAACCCCATTTCTCCTTTGGATGCAATACCTTACCTTTGAGTGAAAAAGCAAGTCTTGATGGTCAGAAGAAAGCTGAATTAGTTCAGAAGATTCATGAGCAAGCTCGGAAGAACATTGAAGAGAAGACCAAGCATACCAAGCAGTATGAAGGCAAGCAAATAAAGGTCGTAAGCACATGGTCTTTGAGGAGGGAGATCAAGTAATGATTTCCGAATGAAAGAAAATCCAAGCTAATGTCTAGGATAGATGGAAAATTCAGGATTACCAAGAAGATCTGCAATAATGCCTATCAACTAGACCTACAAGGTAAGTAGAATATCAGTTCCTATTTTTAATGTATCTGACTTGGTTCCTTATGTTGCAGATGATATCGATTTGAAGTTAAATCCTTTTAAAGGAGGGGATGATATGATCAAGGACAACAACCTGGACAAGGAGCTTGACAATGACCTGGACAAAGAGCTTGGATCAGAACTTGAAGTGCTAGCAGTACCACAGGATCTTTGACCCGATCCATAGCTAAACAATTCAACCAAGCCATTGGAGGAATGCTAAGACGCTTGAGAAAGGATGAGGAAGACACGATCGGTTCCACCTTGATCGTGATACAAGCTCAAGTGCATCAATGAATGGACAAAGTGTTGTGCCAAATGCTCTTTTTCCCTTCCTTTGGTTTTGTGAAGCTGATAGGGTATGGTCATATCATTTTGTCCCACTGGGTTTTCCAAAAAAGGTTTTTAACAAGATTTGTGCAACACTTCCTATCATCCATTCATTGATCATGTGCGAATTAAGGAGACAAGTTTGCTGATTTAGGAAGTCTCCGGAATTCAAGTTTTAGGAAGCTTGTGGTCAGATTAAGTAATGCTTGCCTAAATCCGACACTTAGAAGAAATACTTAAGTCATGCGTGTGTGTTTATTTCTTTTTCAATTTCGAATTCAAATTGAGTTTTTGGGAGTTATTGTGGTATAGTCTCGGAGCCTGTTCCTTGACTA